>VYYI01001112.1:0-22057 GCA_021029175.1 Bilobella aurantiaca
TCTTTTTTTTTCAGTTAAAAACTTTCAAGAGAATTTATATTCTGTCGGCTCGAACGCATACGGATGCCTCCGAATGGGTGGAACGAATTCAGGGTTGTTTAATCTAAAACAGTTTGAAGTTGAGGAAAGAAATCGCTGCAATGAAGAAAAACCTTAAAATCGCTGAATTGAGGAATTAAGAAGTTCCAGAGAGCCTCACTCCAAAAAGGGGGTCATGACAAAGGCACCATACATTGCAAACCCTTGAGATATTTTTTAGACTTGGTACTAAAAATTACTTAATTTATTTTACGTAATTGAGAATGAGTGCCTGAAAAAAGAGGCCCCTTCAGGGCTCGTGCCTTTATATTTTCATACTGTATGGTTTTGAAGAAGGGCTCTCAGGGGCCCTTGAAGTGTGATTTGAAATGGTGGGTATCGAAGCGTGTTTTAGAGCTAAAGGTGGTCTTCATTTAACTTTAGTTAATTGTTGTAATTAAGGAATATGAAGGATCTCAATGAAGCCTCTCTCGTTATTTGTACTTGGCTGGATCCAAGACCCGGAACAAAGTTTGACGTTAAGCGGAAGCAGGTTAATTAGGGATTAAGTTAATTAACTCAATTAGGTAATTACAATTAAGTTGCTTTTGCAATCCTTGCCGCACAGCCGTGATCTTTCAGACAATTCAAGTCTCGTATTCCTTTACTTGCTCAGTCAGTCATTTGCCCCTGCTGCTCTCGCATGATAGGTTGAGTCGGCAGCCAATGGGAGACAAGCTTCTTTTTAATGCGGGATTTTCAAAAGTTGAAAGTATGTAAATGGCGGAGGGTTGAAGGGTTGGGTTGTGTGCTGCCGACTTGATCTGTCCAATACAAATTAATCCCATCCAAATTCCAAGTCTTGTTTTTAATTCTGGTCAGGAACAGCTTAGTTTTATATTTTTGTAATGAGGAATGGATAACGTTAAAATTAGTATTCTTGTGATCAATTCTAATACTGCATCTGCCTGCATGCCTATTATAATGGTTTTTAGTTGGGGACAAGTCTACTTAGGCGTGGGAAATGACAAATACTCAAGAGGAGATAGACCAATTAATTAATTAACAAATGAATTAGTGCTAATTAATTTAAATCAATTAGTGTTGTTGAGTTAGTTAATTTATTATAAGGCCTCTCTTGCCAAGGAGGTGGACAATAAGTTTATCCAATAAAAGAGAAAGTGCCTCAAGGTCAATTGAGACTAATTGTTAATTTCATAAGGATGATTGCCAGCTCCGAGAAATTGGTAATTAGGTGATAAGCGATTTTTAAGGTGTAGCGCAGCGTTCGCTGCGACTGGCACGCATGCAACAAACTTCTCCAAGGCCGTCCTTCATTTCCGGAAGGTCTCCTTGGTCCAAAGCAGAACTTTGCTAGTATTTTCAACTGAACAAAGTATAGAAATCCAACAGTTAAATGATGTTAATAATTAAATGCTTTGGAAGGGAAATGTTGCGCATGCGTGAGGGTAGTTGCCCTTTATCCAAACAGGGCATGAGCGCTGTTCCACAGTCGTTAGTCCCTGGATTGAATCCAATGCTTCCGGCCAGAGACTCTGCGACACCATCCGCCGTCCAAGACCCTTTCGCACGGTTTCACGGTGCGTGGACGAGCCGAGTCGGTAGCTTCGCTGCATCCAATTTGTAACCATGCGGTAGAAGGCGGCGTGACCGCGAGTCGACAGCCTTCGGCGTCTCCTCTTGTCAAGTGGCGCATCTCGCGTCGCGTCCATCAAACTTTCACTGTGCGATGACCAATCAAATGGCAAAGAATGGCCGATACAAAGCGATTGCAAAAAATCAATTAACTAATCATTCATCATTACTATTTCAGCGTTAGAAGTTCTTTTGATGCATTTATCATAATTTATTAATTATGTGCAATTTTCCAAATAAAATTGAGAAATCCGAGTTTTCGTGCTTCCTTTGCATGCAGAGAAATAAAGGAAATGAAGTGAAAATTGGCATTGTAGAACTCTTCCAACGTTGCAGTATTAATTTGCAGGCTTAATTCTATTTAGTTAATGTCAATTAAGCAATTAATTAAATTAAGTTAATCGAATTGGTCCATTCATTAGATTGGGTGTTGGAAGGAGGAGCTTTGGGGAGGTGATTCATGCTCCTGATAAGTCGTGCTAAGCTCAGCTGTTTCTCTTGTGCAAGATCTTATCGATAATTTGGTAAACAATTGACGTAATTAATTAAATATTAATCACCAACTTAATAGCGAACCTTCCTCAATTAACACTTCAATTAACAACAAGCCTTGACCGAAAGACATCAATTAATTTGCTCTGTTCATTGTCTAGGCTGGGCGTCGAACATCAACGAAACGCCCACCGAAATCGGAAGGAACCAGCGATTGATCCACCCTTCCTTTGTCCAGTTTCATGAGGATATGAAACATTGACAGTAGTCGACTCCACTTAACTTGTAATTGATCAACCAAGTAATTACGAACTGTCACATGCATTGTCAATCAGTCAAGTAATTGACTTTTTGAAATTGATATAGAGCTGACTAAGGATGAGTCGAAGTGGACCGATTGGCAGTTCGAGCAATGTTCCAGTGAAGAACATTCTGCTCAAGTGCGTTCTCCTAGGAGATGGCGGTGTCGGGAAGAGTTGTATCATGAATCGCTTCGTCTCCAATCGCTTCGACGCTCATTCCTTTCATACCATCGGTGTGGAGTTCCTGAACAAGGAGATTGAGGTGGCTGGACAGACATATACCCTTCAGGTACTTTTCGTTGTACACCGTTCGTTGACTCGTGTCATCGAAGTTGAATGTGTCATGTCTTAACGTACTCAACGTTTCAGATCTGGGACACAGCAGGGCAAGAGCGCTTCAAATCGCTTCGAACTCCTTTCTACCGAGGCTCGGACATTTGCCTCCTCGTCTTCTCCCTCGACGATCGACAAAGCTTCCAGAATTTGTGTAACTGGAGGGAAGAGTTTTTGTATTACGCTGACGTCTCCGACAAGAATAACTTCCCCTTCATTGTGCTCGGCAACAAGGTGGACATTGAGCCGGAGAAGCGAGAAATCGCTTACGAAACGGTTCTGGACTGGTGCGGAGCCAACGGGAATATGCCTTACGTGGAGACTAGTGCCAAGGAGGCGACGAATGTCCAGATGGCCTTTGTCTCGGCGCTGGAACGCTGGACAAAGCTGGAGTCTCGACAGGAGAAGCCCTACACTGGACAGACGGTGACTTTGGGCAACAGAGCAGAGACCAGCTCCAGCCGACCAGAGTCAACGTTCTGTTGTTTCACCAATTAGGAAAATGCAATTACAATTTAAGTTTAAATAATTACTGTTACGTAATTGGACTCGGCGCAGGATCTTTTTTTATAACCTGTGATACTCAACAGCATGTTAATCAATCGAGCGTATTTTAATTTAATGTTCATCGTAATTAATTAATCACAATCTCAAAGCTCTTCCTCATATAAAACATTCAGGAACGCTTAAAACATTTGGGCTGACCAGTTTTCTTGACATCTTTGACAAACGGTTTTACAAGCAATTATTGTGTAATAAAACGTATTTTTATTCTCCATGATTGATTTATAACTCCGCGGCTGTTTCCATGTAACTCTGCATCAGATTTGTTGTCTTTGGTAACAGGCAAATCGCTTTGAAATCGCTTCGGTTAGGATTGTAGAAATCGATTTACTAAATGAATGCGAATGGGATGAAACGTAAGTAAATTTAATTGATTCGACTAGTTTTAAGTGGATTGGTTTAAGCAAGGCTTCTATCGTAGATGGCGGTCAGCTCCATTGCAAAGTTCCCGCCGCTGCCAGCGATTTTGCTAAAAGACAAGGAAAGTAGTTGCTGTCTGCCACGGCGACCCACGGTCGATGACCAGCTGTACGACATTTACGGAGACGAGGACGACTTTGCCGAGGAGGCGTCAGCGCTGATCGACATCCCAACGACGCTCATCTTCTACGAAGCGTCAGACGGACTTACGTTCCAAGCGCGCCTCCCCCTTGCCAACAGGACGCTGAAGCTCCTCACCTATTCAGTAGCTTCTTACAATAAATCTGTCATTTACAATCGCTGAATGCCAACTTTTGCAGGTGTACCATTCCACGTCCATTTTCAAGGTCAACCTGGCCATTGGCCTCCTCAAGGCCAAGGAAGCCATCTTCTTGACATGCGCCACTGGACGGGACTGTCACGACGCTTCGTTGGCACGCTTCAGAGAAGGTCACTTCTGTGTCCAGGTCATGGAGTACTCCCCCGCAGGATCCACCATGATCAGCGCTCTTCGAAACCACTGGTCGGTAAGTTTCGGTATCCGAAACGAATTCGTCCGATGTTTCGTATTTACCACTAGCAGTGCTAAGGGTACTCGAAAGTAACTCGCTAAGTTAGTAGATAGCAGCGCTGATTTCAAAAATTAGATCTGATTTCCACAGAAAACGCTTGGAAAGGCCTCGATTGAGTGTTACTATGTCAAGAACTTGACCTTCTTGAAGTGCCCTCGGGGATTCAGCGCCATGTCGGAGGCGTGGGCCGCTTTTGAACCGCAGGTGACCGTCGGGGACTGTCCAGAAGAGAATGAGGTCGATGACCCCACCTGGTTTGACCTCGAGGAGAATTGGAAGTACTTGGGGTACGTCCTTCGGCCGGCCACTGCAGCGATGCGGCGAACGCTGATCACGGTTGCGCAGCACAGAAATGCTCAAGCGCCGCCGCTTCCTGCCACGACCTACATTCACGGTATCCCAAGTCACTTCTTCTTGACCATTGCCACTGGCTTGGCACTCGCGGTCTGCAGCTCAGCGGCATTTAGCATCAAAATGCTACTTTAGCTGAAAGTCGAAAATCGGACAAATTTACCATAAATCGCTCGCAGCGATTTTCTATTCTAATTTTGGTTGTACAAAATCTTCGTAAACAAATCAAAGCATCCATACTAATAAACACTTAACCCAAAACCACTTAACTCTACTTAAATCTTACCGTCAACCATCGTTTTAATTGCAAGACTTTAATTAATTAGCACTAAAGTTAGATTGTCTAATGAATTACAGTTGTCAGCCTTAACCCTTTCCCTGACTGTCTCCTTGGACGGAAATGCACTGGACACTTAATTCTAAAAAGTATTGCTAGACGCTTCTTTGACCTTAAGGGTCAACAAAAGTGACCCTTGAGGGACCTTAAGTGCTCCGAGACGGCCGGACACAAATTTTGAAAATGAGCGTATCGTTCTGTACGAAACCGGAACTGAAGATTTTGCTAAGTGGACAAAAGTCGGAGTAGCCGAAGCCGGTTTTGCTCATGGCGTCAGTGGGGCGGGCGAAGGCTTGGGCTCCAGGCCTCGCTTGACAGCGCTCCGTCAGCGACAGATTGTGATCGCTGTTGATGATTTCGAGCTTGATTTCACCGCTGAAGGGCCAGCGCAGCGATTCGTCAAACTCTCCTCTCATGAAGTGGACATTGAGCCGGACCGTTGTCTCCTCGTCTGCCAAAGAAGTCAAAACCGTTCAATCTTAAAATCGAATTAATTTGAAGTGTCACATCGCTTATAAGCGATTTTCAAATTTCAATTTTCAAGCGATTCGAATTGAGCCAATTAGTGTAGCAATTCTAATTTGATGGACCTCTGACCCGTACCTTTGTCCAGGGGTGGGAACTCGAGGGGGAGCCCGCCAGTGGCTCCCTCTCCGATTCCGTGCGTATTGAGGTCGAAGCGAAGACAGAGCTTGTACTCATGCGCACCAGTGTAGAATGCTGGAGAGTTTTTGTACTCGACTGGATTTCGACGCATGTTGTGGCAAATTTTGGTAATGCTGCGTAGTTTCCAGACGTAAACGCCGTTGCAGTAGCGAGCCGTTAAGTCGTCCATGGCCTGCGTCACCGTGGAAAAGAGCTTGACGGCCGAGGAGAGCTGCGACTCGAGCCGGTCGATTTTGATTTGCTTCTCTCGATCACTCTGCTCGAGCCGAACGAGCCGGTCGAAAACCTCCTTCAAGTGTACCGGACTTCCGTTTTGAGTATCGGCTTCAAAATACAAAGAAACGGAACATTTTAAGCATCATAGCGCATTGACCCCACTCCTAGGTCATTGACCCCATATTCCACAGAGCACACACTAAAGCGATTGTTTTAAGCGACCTTATACCCTTAAATTGCGCTTGAACTTTGTCAGGATGCGCATGCGCATCTCCTTTGTTGCTCTTACACAGCGATTCTTCTGACTCTGCAAGTCGGTCCTCAAATCTGGAAACACAGATCAACTTACAACCCAAAAACGATTTAAATTTTCAGAAACGGATTCAAAATTTCGATCAAAATTTTGATTCAGTTTTTGTTTACCTTGGCCTGCACTGCGCCTGCCTCTGGAATCGTACCGAGTCCCAACTGCGCTGCCTTCGGAATTGATAGTCGTCGGAATCCATCGCTTCGTCAGCGAGGAGCCACCGTGTCGAGTCACGTGAGTCTTGACGGAGGAAGTGATCTTGCGGCCGGGAGAGCTTGAGCCTTCGGTACGCCGCCGTGAGGAGCTGCAGCGATTAGATAAATCGTTTTAGAAAAGTTCCTGGATGAGTTTGACCTTTGACCTGACCTGGAGGTGGTGGTGCATGTCCAGCTCGAGGTGGCGCTGGAGGTTTTCCTGGGGAAAGAAGTTGAGGCAGCCCACTTCTTTGTAGTAACACTCCACGAGAGGACCGGAGGTGCTGCCATTGGTGGACTTGGCCGAAGCGACGCAGCGA
This sequence comes from Bilobella aurantiaca, assembly GCA_021029175.1. NCBI lineage: Eukaryota > Metazoa > Arthropoda > Collembola > Poduromorpha > Neanuridae > Bilobella > Bilobella aurantiaca. Next base: position 6,749 of record VYYI01001112.1, read on the forward strand.
TCGCTGCCGACGGTGTGTGTCGAACTGATGTGCTTCTCCAGCTCCGACAACGACAAAACCACTGAGCAGCCTTCCTTGCCGTAAGGGCACTTTGCTCGACACTGGAGAATTTCACGCCGTGTAAAATTATCTGTAAAAAAATATTACAGAGCTCAATCGCTGCAAATCGTTGGAAAAGACATAAGAAGACTTGTCCCAGTTAAAAAAGCAATCGTTCATAGTCAATTTAAAAACAATGCCAAGATTTTCACGCTAAAAGCTTTCGATAATCCACTGTTTACGAAATCTCTCTTCAAAAACGATCATAAGCATAATGACGCGTTAGATTGAAACGGAAAAGCTGGTTAATTTGTAATTAAGTTAAGTAATTACAATTGATAATTGTAATTAGTAATTAGAATAGTAAGAGCTCATTTTTGAAAAAAAAATCTAATTACCAGGAAAAATGTTTTCATATTCGAGCGGTACTCCATCAACAGGACACTTTCCGCCTTCTTTTCTGCAAAACACCGTTGAGAAATTCAAAGCATGAACGGTTAGCTCCGTTTTAACGCAGCGTTTCTTATAAGAAATCAGCGTCTTACATGACCCATTTCGAAATGCAGCGTTCGCAGAAGCGATGGCCGCAGGTGGTGAGGACGGGGTCACGGAGGTAGAGGAGGCAAATGGGACACTCGTACCTCGAGTCGGTGTCAGATCCAAGAAGCTCATAGTCATACCCACCCTGAAATCACAGCGCTTAAGTACTTATCTACTGTCAATATTTACTATCCAAAGGAAGTTGTAATGCTGAGTGGACAGAAAAAGTGACACAGGATGTTTTCAAAACAATTAGGTACTTGACCTCACGACCTCAGAGGTCACTGACCTTACGTAACCTATCTTACGTCAGTCAGAAGTGTCGAGGAAGTCCCTCCCGAGTTGGAATTTGTGGTTGCCGTGGAGTCTTCCGGAATTTGAGGAGTTGGCGTCACACTGCCCGACATCTTGAACGGGGTCAAATAAGTTACGCTCTGTTGAGGTCAAAGGTCAGCATCCATTGACCTCCTTTTTTGCAGCGTGTCAGCGAACAGCGAATCAGTTTGTGTCAGGATTTGTTCTGCAATAGAGCACAAGTTACTGGAGAAGTGAGTGAAGATTCCTGGAATTCCTGGAAGGGGCGGAGTCAGCGATTCACTGACCAATCAAATGGGCCAAGGACACACGCTCACATTGGAATCAATTCCATTCTGAGAATTCTGTCCCACTTTCACCACTTTCTCGTATGAATCAATAGAACGGACACAGTGGACCTGGATACGGGAGTCAGTGACCTTGACGAAGTGTTTCGAACGGATGCCGAGGGATGCCGAATGGCAACATGACCTTTGACCTGTCACACCTGACGACGCCAATTAGCCCAGTATCCAATTGACGCAACTTTTTTACCCTGAGGATACAGTAGCAAGGTGTGTTCCGAAGCTGATGACTAAGGTTTTTGCTCTGTTTTGTGGGAGCACGGCAGGTGTATTGCATAGTTGAACAATGCAGATCACAATAGAAATATGATTTTAAGTGGATGTTATAGGCAGGTGAAATTCATAGCAATTCATAGCGGTCTCATCGCGATTCATAGCAATGAAGATATAACCCTGCTCCTTCCCTCTACATACAATGCCATAATTCTCACACCTCTTAATGTAATTAATTAATGTTCAAGTTCAAGAGCACAAAACTGCCGAAAGTGCTCATACAAATCAATAAGCTCAACTCTGAACAAAGATATGAAGCGCTGTTTGCTGATGACTAAATCGCTGCAAAGCAAAGACAAATCTGTAGAGGAATGTGCAGAGAAAATCAGCGATTTCGCTGAGACGATTAATGGCGCTTAGGGGCTAAATAGACAGGAAGTAATAAGTGAGTAGGAGCGCTAGCGCTAGTACAAGCGTCTGCGGAGCGCCATCTGTTGGATTGCAGCGTATACTTCCTCCATTGGTTTTTTAAAAACACAAACTACCGATCTTTTCTCCAATTGTCTGATAGTACTGCGCCGCCGTCAAATTAAAATGTCAGGATAACTACTACAATAAGATTGGCGAATTATAATATTACTTGTCTGAATTAGGTTAAAAAAATTGCACACATCCTTCACTTTCAACTAGTTTTTTAATAATAATTTAAGTTGAAAATTATAGTAGTGCGCTGCTTTCTTTAAATCAATTACTTAAGTTGGTTTTCATATTAAAAGTACATTCACCTTTTTATAAATAAAAGGTTGAGTGTCCTCATTTGATGATAATTAATAAATAGGAAGTACCCCAAAAGTACTTATGGAATTCCCTGTACAAATGGAAAATGGCATGTTTTTAAGATCAATTAGCAATTAGAATTAAATGGATTTCTTTAATTGGGCGAAAGGTTATTTTAGTGATTTAGTTGAATTAGTTTAATTCAATTAATGTGCCGATTAATTGGTGTGAGCGGCGCATGACTCTAATAAATTCGGATTCCTCGGAGTGTATTAGTGCGAAGTGGACTCGTCTCCAGGCAAAACGGAAATGATGATAAAAGATTCGCACCTTTTGGGATCTCTATTCAGGTAAATAATCAAGGAACGGAAGAGCCAACTTCATCGTCCAGCAACTCATCTGTCAATTGAGCTGTTGCCTAGCAACGCAAATTACACACTTAATTACTTACCCAAACAGTAATTGCGCCCAAGTTACCTCAACCGAGGGTTTGAGCCAATCAGATGAGGCCCTTGACACCTCGCAACTCTCCTTGTCCTTGGCACCCTGGCCATGGCCCTCAGTAGCTCATTGAATCCCTCCCTTTACACATCCCTCTCCATACCAGTGACAGTATAACTAATTGTAGTTTTAGTCAATCAAGTAATGAAGTTCAATTAACGGAGGACTCGGGGTGAAGTGATACGAACAATCGAAAGGTCAACTTCCTTCTGGAATGGGTCTAACGGAAGGGTCGTCGGAAGGGATGGCCAAAGTGGGCCCTCAAGTCCCCGTGGCCGGTACAAAGAGTGTTCATAATAATAGCAAGTATGACCCCAAGGAGTTGTCCGACATTGACGATCTCGCCACGGCCCTCGTCCTCGACCCTTACCTCGGATTCTCGACGCATAAAATGAATTTACGGTAAATCACTTTGTCAATTAATGCAAACTACGTTGGTGGGCAAAGCATAATTCCTAGTCAACTGTTGCTTTAAATTCGTTTATTCAGTCCTAGTTCTCCCTTTTCTTTGGATAGTTATCGTCCACCGAAATGGAACCGCCGCGGTCCCCACGAAGTCGTCGAACGGTTCATTACTCATCATGATCTCGAACTTGCATACGAAGAGCTCGAGCAAGGGGGTTGGCTGAAGCGATACTTCAAAGACAAGTCGGAGGATTTTATCGATGCTGCCAAGGAACATGTAAAGAGCATGGCTCCGTTTCACTGCGCAATTAGTCACTGAATGCATGATTAATCAGTCAAACTCAATTGACTTCAATTTTCAGATTTTCATTTACTTGAACATGTTCAGTCCAAATTCCGGATGCAAAATCGACCCCTGCTTCAGATACTCCCTGGAGCATCAGAAGGGAGCCAAAGTTTCTGCCACAAAAGTCTGGTAATTGACAAATCAATACTCATTAATCAATGCATCGAGCCCCAAAATAATTGTTTTTATTATTCAGGGAAAAAAATCAACAAATTACAACTCTAGTGGGTTGCATTGCGGAGTTGACGCGTGAAGAAGAGGCGGAACTTCTATATCCCGGTTTGAACGACTTCTCGGTGATGTACAGCACGAGGAAACACTGCGCTCAGCTCTGGCTCGGACCTGCTGCCTTCATCAATCACGATTGTCGCCCGAACTGCAAAGTAACATTTTTTACTCTAATTTGCATAAAGTGGGACAAATTGATAAAAAGAAAACTCAATTAATTGATTAATTTACAATTTACCAGTTCGTGGCAACGGGTCGTGATACAGCCTGCGTCAAAGCCCTCCGAGACATTCAAATCGGTGAAGAGATCACATGCATGTACGGGACTGACTTCTTCGGTGATAAAAACAACAGTTGCGAGTGTCAAACTTGTGAGAGGTACTGAATTGATTTCATCAATTTGCAATCACAATTGTAAACTTAAAAAAATCAATTTTACGTTTAAAATTGTCTTTCTTTTTTCTAAATCAAGGCGGGGCTGTGGAGCGTTTTCCGTGACCCAAAAGGGCGAGGTCAAAGGTTACAACTTTCGTGACACCGACAGCCGTCTCAATCGACGCAAAAGCAGCCAAGTACAACGAGAAGAGCCCATGACGCTTATCGGTCCGCACAACGGTGACGGGAAGAGCGGCTGCAAAGTGACCGTCCTTCCGCCTCCCACCTCCGACATTCCCTGTTCCAGAGAAATCGGACTCCCGAGTCGATTCGACACCGATGTCACCTCCGAGTTCACAAAGTACAGTCCGAGGTGAGGAATGAAAATCAAATCTCCTTTTGTAGTGGTTATGGAGACTCGAGAAGCCACGCCTCCTGACCTCCGTCGCCTGTGATGTCATGCGCACAAGTCCCAAACTCACGCATTCCGCTCCTAAAGTCTGTAGTCTCGCACTTCAGCTCTTTCATTTGTTACGGAGCAGAATCACTCTTCTTTTTGTTTTTGATAAATAATGTCTAATTTAATAATTGTTTGTATTTGTTCCTGTCCCACTTTTTCTTTCAATTTTCAAACGCTTTTTTTGAGTCTTGTATTATTTACTTAGGCATGACCTTTGGAATTTCAAAAGCCTTTACAAATGAACTCCTTAAATAAGACTGCCTTCCCGTAAACCTAGTAGTTTCCGGTTCAGTTGGACCGTTGAAATAAAAGAAATAAATTAATGGTATCTTTGAGCATCGTTCGGTAGGCAGTGTTCTCAAATTACAGCTCTTTTAAAAGGATTTTATGATTTTTCGAAAATTCGAGACTGGATGTGGAATTTGTGAACACTGCCAAAAGACGATTTCGAAAATTTTATTATTGAAAGAGAAAGCAACTGACGAGTTGAATTTCTCTTTCAGTGTCAACTGCAAGCACCGCTCGCCTTCTGCAGCGTGGACTCCTGAAAAGATCGACGTCAGTGAGCGGCGACAGACCCGAGCGACCACAACTGCAGCGCAAGAGCGCACTCCCAGTCGACCGTCGTCCTTTGTCGCCACCGACGACTCCTCCAATTCCACTTCGACTTCGTCCAGCTCAACCCAAAGTTCCGACTCTGGAATCGACTGCCACTCCACTCACTCCTCCAGCACCATTTTCAATGATCTCCAGCACCCGCCGTCAACATCGGCTGAAATCGGAGGGATTCGGCTCCGAAGTCGGCGGATCCTCGGCCAAGCTTCGCCAACCCCTCGACACAAGTCCCCGCCTGCCGAAGCCCCTCCTCTGCCGATAGTCCGCAGTCCTCTGCGCATGACCTTCCGAATGAAGAAGCGGCGCCTTCAGGAGGATGCTCGAGAGAGTCCGAATCGAGTCGAGGCGGCGAGGAAGGAGGAGCGTGAGAATTCGCCTCACTACGAAATTCTGAATTTTGAGGCGTGTCATAGCCCCGTTCCGCCTCCAGCGATCCGAAGCCCCGCCACTTTTCCAAAGAAGAAGAAACGGAAGAGCAAGAAAAAGCGAAAGGAGAAGGAGGAAGAAGACGAGGGCGTTTTCGAATTGGAGGAATCGAATGGTAGAAACCGAAATCGAAATGGGAAACGAATTCGTATAATACTGGGGAAGGAGACTTGCACGATAAGTGTTCAACTGCCGGAAGCACAATTAGAGTGACGGCAGCACTAGTCCATTGTCCATTAAGGTCAGAGGTCAAGATCTCACTCATGGAGGTCAAAGGTCACCCCGAATGCCCCACGTTCTGGAAAAGCCAATGTTCGTCGCCAGTTCCTACGTGTTGTCCTACGCGCAGGGATGCGCCTGTTCAATCTTGTTTACTCACATCCCCTCTCGCCACCGTTGATGTTATTCTCCATTTTCTGTGGTATTATCTCCGATTACTTAAGCTAATGAATTAATGATCAAGACCTTTTCCTAAGAACTTATTTCAACTTAACAAGAAATCAAAGACTGAAATTCAGAAAGTTCAGGATTGAAATAAAATCCTACAAAATACTCTCCATTGATAAATTTACTGCTTATTCTAATAGGACGGGATCGCTGGGTACCGGATGAGCTACGATATGTAAACAATCTGTTGTAAACTGACCAGATTGGATTGAATTGATTTGGATTTTGCAGAAAATGTTCGTATGTGTTTAGTTTAATATTGAAAACTTTATTAGAACTTCAAAGAAACAAGGAGCAGAATTCCCAAGAACTGATTTCCAAGGGTCCTCTACAGCTTGAGCTTCGTTCGCCTCCAGTGACGCCTCTTAGCATTGTACCTGGGGAACAAAGGGAAGACTCAAGTTGATCTTTGACCTCATTTTTAGGTAATTCAATTTGTCTAAAGTTTTGATAATGAAATTACCGAATCTTGTTTCCCGTCTTCATTCTGATCCACTGCGGAATGGGTCTGTTCTGAGCCTGCTTCCTCGCCAGCTTCTTCTTTACCAGGAAGGATTTGTGCGAAGACTGCAAATTACAATACAAAATATCATCGGTTGAGTCCGTGTCATTTTCATACTTACATCCATTCTTTTTTCATCAATTAGCTTTCTAATTGTATCCCTATCGTTAGCTTAATTATGTCTGAAACCGTAAACAAATGTTTATTCGACGGAGAAATTAGCGTTTAGGTCCAAATCGTTCAAATCCCTAAACGTAACTTGCCTTTACTAATTACCTGTGAAATCTGACCATACCACAAGCAAGTGCTACCCCTTATTTTCACGAGTAGCCCTTAAGGGCCCTATGAGAGTAAAGGTCAAAGGTCACTTACCATGATTAGCCTCCGATTAAGCCGAGCTTAATTATGTCCAATTAATGTAAAACGATTAATGAAGACTCCGTGTCAATTGCCGGAGGAAATCGCAGCAAGCAGGTAAAATTCAAAAGAATTCACAAATTTTAGAGTGGGAGTAGTTCCATTCACTGTCGCTAGATGGCCTCATTGCCACAAAATCTAACATCAAACGAAGCCAACCGTATTAATCTCAATTAAATTAACTAACCGACTAGTTAATTAATTAACCAATCACTTAATTTAACGCATAATTAGCAACGCAGGTGGTGATTTAAGCAGGAGATGAAATTCCAAACAATTTCCCAGATGCTCTTCCAACTATCAATGATAGAGAATTTGTAATGTAAATTGCAAAAGTAGTTGAAGAATCTGCAAAGCTTTTACAGAAGATGTTGTTGGTAGTCTCATTAACTCATTAATTAATTTCTTTAATAATATGTGGATTGAATTACTTAAATTTAATTCGTTTTGTGCTGGTGAAATCGCATCGGAAACTCTCCATCACTTAGGCTAATTTGAATGAAAGATATCGAGTCGTAAGTTGCAAAATAATAATTTTCTTAAGCGAGTTGTTTTATTAGACAAAAAAAGGTAGGTTAAGGAGTTCCGGTCCACTAGTGCATTAGTTGGGTGGGGCACTTATGGTGAACGAGGCTAAATTGTGGGAAAATACGGTATTCGTGGGGCTGATTGGCGGTTGGCGTGCGTTAGTTTTTTGTCGGAGGGGGCGGAGGGAGGAATTTCCTATGAAACAATCAAGTAATTGAATTGAAGTGGTTTACATTTGCATATTGTGACCACAGTTAAGTGTCACTGTCTCTGTCCGTCCCCACGGCCCAAGTATCTCAACACAAAAAGACAATTTAGAGTTAACTAAAAATTAAGTTAAAGTTAACTTTAAGCAGCAATACTTCAGCCATTAAAAAACGTTCACTTTCTCCGTTGGAACTTCCAGGAAATCATTTGATTGTTTGCGAAAGATAACCAGAGGTAAATTGTTACAAAATTAAGGAAAACACTTTTCCAAATATTTCTCTTTACAAAAGCTCTCTTGTTTGATTGGAAAATTTTGAAGGCTGAAATGAATTTAAATAGGAAGGTGATTAGTTAACGAGTAAATTAAGCGTGATAAAAATCGGGGGGTATAAATGCTGTTTAGTGGGATGAAATAGGGCGTAGTACTGCTTGAATTGTAGTATTGCAAAGTGGCGTAAGTGTCTCTTTGACTGTTGCAGGAGTGCTTGAGTGGAGGAGTAGTGTGAGAGAGTCCCTTGAGTGTATCGGGTGGCGAGAGAGAGTGGACCGAAGGTAATTAGCCAATCACATCGCGAGAAATCTCTCCTGCAAACAATCCTTCCTTGCAACAACCAGATTTTGCAATTCACAAGCATTGTTTTTTTCTTCCGTCTTACCTTCCTTCCATCTTGGTAACAATTTACGACGATATTCTACTATTGACCTACTTCAGTCTTCCAGAAAAATCCAACTACAGCATACTGCCTTACAAGGTAAGCTAAAGAGCGTCTAACAATAGTTCATTATTTTAATTAATCACAATTAAACTCATCGGGAAAGACGTCAACTTTAATTAAAAACAAAATTCAATTAACCTTAAATTGACGTGGACGCTTTGCTTTTACGTTCAGGATTAAATTTTCACTTTCCATCTTTCAAAAAGTTAGTAGCAGAATTAAATTATTTTAGAATTTCAGACTCGTAAACTTTTGGTAGAGATATTTCAGTATTTTAAGAAATATTTTAATGTAGAAATTATGTATAATGATTTATGTTCATTGACATGATAAAAGTCCCCTAAGGTGTAGCGAAGTGGCAAATAGACTTATTTTCATTCAGCCAATAGCGAGCGAGGATTTGCGGTGGCAGTCAGGCGTGACAATAACCTTCATTTTTATTTGCTTTTCTACTCTAAACAATCTGACAAAAAAAATTAAGAGCCTTAATAAGTGCCCTCAAAGTATCAATTTTACAAAGTCAAATGGCTCACTGCTGACCGAACGTCAATTTGAAATGGCACATTCTGGTTGGCCATGACAAGGCCTTGCCTTGGGCCAACGGTAGGGCGTGACGTCACTTGTCAACTTGAGATCCAAGGCCACTCTTTGTCGCTCGCCCCTTGATTGATTTCGAGATTAAAGATAAAGTAGGGATAGGGAAGGCTAACATGTCTCTGGTCACGTAGACAGATCATTATCCGATGGTCAATGGACCACGTCAAGGGCCCACCTACCCTGAGGTGGCCCACTCGTCATGTCCAAATGATCTGTCCACTCATTTCCAAATGATCTAAAAGCATTGAGTTTCAAGATCCAAACAGGGCGATTCTGAGAACGTGTTCCAAAAGTTGTTTTTAAAATTATTTTTCTAAAAGTCGTTGTTCAAGTTGCTCTAAAAGTTGCTCTAAAAGTTGCTCTAAAATTGTAGGGTTTTCGTAACTGGAGGTTTTTCTTGAATGAATGCTGAAAATGTTTGATGATTGATGTGATGCAGAGGTAATAATCTAGAGGGTCTCTGGCTGGACGCATGTGGTTAAGTGGTCGGGACGGGGATTCTGCGGTGTCCAAAAGTGACAGTGACATGTCCATGTCACGACACTTTCTTCCGGTAACTCGTCCCACTCCCAATTCACTAATGTCGTGTCTTGAGAAATTCGGTTGGCCAACGCCCCACCGCTGAGGGACTTAAGGGTCCTTTATTGATTGCGTTTTGCTTTGGAGAGGTTAGGTGGAAATGTTGGAATACTCATAAGGTGCTCAAGGCAAATTAACTTGGATTATTATAAATTACATTAAACATGAATGACCCCTTTGTTTATTGTGGAGTGAAGGTCATGAGGTCAAAGGTCAAATTGCAAAAGTGATCTTTATGATCACTTGAACATCAACTTTCTCTTTCCGCATCTCAGAGTTCAACCAATCACAATTCACAACTCTTCTTCCTAGAAAAGAGTTTTGTCTTGTTTTGCAAAGTGTCATTGCACAATGACAACTACGCCTTATTTAGCTCCTATTAATAGCATGTAAGCTGTTACAGTAAGTAAAATGCTTTAAAAGCAGGATTAATTAACTTCTACAATTAATTAGCCTCTAGGTTTCACGCGCAACAGAATCTAAAGAAGTTTCTTTTGTTTTTTCATTTGCAGCTCTGAGTTTTGTAGTTATTGGTAATTGCCATTACGGCTATTGCCATTTCACGTGTTTTGTCGCTCTTAAATTGACCTTCATAATTTACCTGTAAAAATTCTTTCATGAGTTGCAGCAGTTGACCCACAAATTAGTTAATTAGTTTGTAGATTAAACGTCTGTTTAAGTCAATTAACGTCAAATTTCAAACCTAAATGTGTTCTAAAGTTGTGCAAGTGCGGCTTTAACCAAAGGTAAATTAATCGCCCGATTTAATTAAGATAACAAATTTAAATCCAGTTAAGGTTGTTAATTTATATATATATATACTAATTGTTTTTCTTTTGTATATAACCTTTTAGGATCTTCCGGTTGGATATCGTGAATCTTCCTGTATCAATTGGTCAGATACAAATACAAGTCCGGAACAATGTGTCCTCTGTGGCCAGCCCATTACCTCCTCATGTACATCCTCATCCTGGGTCCCCTGTGGCTCCTGTCCTTCCAGGTCATCGGGTCAGCCGCCCAGATGCTCAACAGGTGGGACGTGACCTTTGAGCCAGAGAACATCTCTGAACTGCTCGTGGGCCATGTCAAAGAGCTGAAGGTACACTGAACGCTGATAAAGTAGACAATGTCTACTGGGCACGAAAGCGAAAGTAGTGGATAACTCAATTAAAACTGGCCTTTGTCCATTTTAGCTGAAATTCGATCGGAAAGAGTTTATAGCTGACGCAGAGGGAGGGATGGTGCGTTTAGAGTTTGTTATAGACGACACCAGTTTAGCACAGTCTCAGCCCACGACGCTCCTAGTCAACTCTAGTAAATATGCAAACTTGACGGAGCCATTACCCTCCTTCCAGCTGAAGGGCGTCTTCCTGGGCCGGACCACTGCCAAGGTTGTCCGAAATGACCAAGTGGCCCACAAGTCATACGAAACGAAGGAGATTCCGGTCACCGTCATCCGAGAATCGGGCCCTTTGGACCTGGCGTTCACATACAGCGTCGCCACGCTCGTGGGAATCATTTACATCAACATGGGAGCCGCCGTGGACACGCGCATTATCACTGAAACGCTGAAGAGGCCAATTGGCCCAGCGATCGGCTTCTTCTCTCAATTTGTCATCATGCCAGTTGTAAGTTGCGATGCTGCAGTACTGCATTGAGAAGTTCTATTTCGAAACTTTTCTACAGCATTTTTGATTACTAATTTACCTGCTTTACGCTTTCAGTTGTCGTACGTCATAGCCAAAGCGTTGATTCCATTGGCATCTCTTCAGCTGGGTCTCTTTGTCACTGGCTGCTCCCCTGGAGGCGGTGCTTCCAATATTTGGACATTGACATTGGGTGGGAACTTGGACCTGTCCATCACGATGACCACCATTTCTACATTTTCTGCCTTTTGTAAGTTCGACGGCGCTAAACTTGAAACTTTAATTTTTTAACCTTTTGACCTCAATCTCTGCGTATTTGGCAGTAATGATGCCGTTGTGGATTCTAACTCTCGGCGCTTCCATCATGCGTGAAGCTGAGCTGGGAATTCCGTATAAAAACATCGCTACCTTCGCTATAGCGCTGATCGTACCTCTCGCTATTGGAATCACGATTCAGAGAACGCTGCCAAAAGTAGCAAAGTTTCTGGTTCGTGTTTTGAAGCCCTTTGCGATCTTCCTCATAATCTACATCGTGATCTTCGCAGTCTACACAAATCTATTTCTGTTCAAATTATTCAGTTGGCAGGTACTTTACACTGTTCTAAACACAATACCTTGAGGAAAAATTTCCTGAACCAAACTTTTGATTTAATTTTGCCACAGATTCTATTAAGTGGACTCCTTCTGCCCTGGTTGGGGTACTTCTTGGGCGGGGGACTTGCATGGGTCCTTCGTCAGGATCCGCGTGACATCCTGGCCATTGGCATAGAAACAGGAGTTCAAAATACGGGCCTCGCGATTTTGGCCCTTCGAGTCTCCCTTCCAGCGCCGGAGTCAGATCTTACCACAGGTAATAAAGAAAAGGTCAATACGCCAAACCCCGAAGCAAAATCGCTTCGCAGCGATCATTGTCACTTTTCCTTTTTTTTAAATTTTGTGAACTGGATCTTCCCTCTTGGCAAAATATGACTCGCTTTGCTTTGTTTCAGTGCTTCCAGTAGCGGTGGCCATCATGACGCCTGTGATCCCTCTCGTCATTTTACTGTATCAGAAATGTACAGGGTGGGACGGGGGTCCAAAGTCCAAGGAAGACCTCCTCTACAGTGTCCCCCCTTCGACAGAGCTCTCCATCAGCAGTGACGGAAGCGGAAACGGTGCCTAGAGGCAGGAGTTGTGAAAGCTAAATCAGTCCCACCTTCCAAAGTAGCGAGTTAAGTCTACTTACATCAAAAGACAGAAGTAGAACAAATGAAGATACTTTAGAAAAACGAATTGCTTATTTAGTTCGAAACGATAATGAAACAGAACAGATTATAAACAGATTATCAACAGTGAAATAAAAGTTGTTTGGTTGTGCAGTGCGTAACTTCACTTCGTTCGATTATTTCTAACATTCTAAACAAAATCCTCGAATAGTAATTTTCTCTACACCTTCTTTAGAACCTCGCCGAAGAGGCAAGCACAATTTTTTTTATTGAACTGTACTGAACATCGTAAATAATTATTTAGTGATGAAAAGTTAAGTTTAAATTAATCGTAAAACTTTTGCAAGTAAGGAAGGATGGACAAGTCAAAGTGAGTAAGTTTACCTTATGAGAAAAAGTGAGATAACTTAATTTCGAACTTGATAAATAAAACCCAAGTTACGTAGAAATCTTGGCGGAGTCCTCGGAGATGCTTTTCAATATTTACAAGAAACATTTTGAGATTGAGATGGTGGCTGACTCGTCAATGAATCATTATCCCAACAGGTCTCAGTTTCGCTTGACTGGAAAACAAAAGTAGAAATTAAGCATACGTCATCTCATCGGCCCTTTTCTCAAATTGAAACGTTAAAGTCTCATCCTTATCCATCAACAAATCTTTCTGAACATTTGAATTAAAAATAATTGGGATCAGTTGACAGAAGTGAAAGGACTGTCTTCCAAAAACAGTTACAAAAAAGTACCAAGTTTACCTTCGGTGAGACCCTTGACCTTGAGACGCTCAGCTGTCTTGAGAAAGGCAGGAAGAGAGTCCTGAGGAACGTTGACCTCCCCTGCGTACATGAACTCCAGAATAGACTGAAGGTGGTTGAATGGAATGTCCTTCAAGATGATAATTGGGTGCTTGGAGGGATTATTCTGGAAAATTACAATGAAACGATTTTTAGGGTTAGGCAGGGCAGGGAACGCACTGAAATACATGAAAGCTTCCGTGATTTCTTATGAAAAGCGGCTTTTTTACGCTGCTAACACTCGCTGATCGCTGCTTACCTCGAGCAGCGCTTTAAAGTAAGGGCTGCAGGCAGAGAGCACCATTTTGTGTGCCTTGCAGGTCTGTCCATCGCAGGCCAAGGTGACATCGGTGAAGCTTCGTTCGGTCCGAAGGTTCTTGAAGGAGCTGACGATATTGGAATGGAAGTCGTTCCATCGAAGGCAAAACTGTTGCTGCTCTTCGCCTGAAGCCATTTCTCACGAAATCTAAAAGTGAACTACTTGGGATCCACAACCGCTTCCGTGACCTCTCTCGTCTTTGACCTAGCAAGAACCCATAGAGGTCAATCGATTAATCAACTAATTGAGTTAGCAAGATTATGCAAATGAGACTGACCTGTCGTCTGATGATGGGTGACCTCAAAACAAAGACTTTAATTAAATTGGAGCGAAGAAGAAAGCGAAGAGAGAATTTTCAATGCAAATGAAAAGAATGAAAAGTGAGAGACACAATGACGGCAAATGCATCATCGCATGTCGGCGCCAATTTTCACACTCTCAAACCTTCCCTTACGTTTCTACGCACATTTACTTAATTGTAGTTAATGATTTAGATTTAATATCAGTCCTCATTGTATCTACTAACTTTTAATAATCTCTCTTCAGTGATTCTAGCAATTTATTAAATAATGTTAACAAAATTTCATTCTAGTGTACTTAGGGGGCAGCAAGATTCTACAAAAAGTAAACGATTAACTTCAGTAAACTCATCTACGTAAAATAACCTTGATATTTGTGTGGAAATTAAGAAAATATTTAGTACATATGAACCAAACTTTCCAAGATTTCCAAGTACTGTGCTCTACAGTTTGTGGTAGTTAATTGGTCATGATCAGACTTGAAAAAAATATGTTGTTAAAACCCATCAAATATGTATTTAAATATGTACTAAAAACCAGCCAAATATTTACTAAAATATTTTTTATTTTAGCAAATATTTAGTAAAATATCGAAAATTTGCCACTGTATATTATTTTTTTTTAAATAAATCGTATTCTAAAATTAAAAAGCCAGCTTATACGTCACAATTTCCCATTAATAGGAACCTAACCTATAATATAAGCTATAATAACATGTAGTCGCACATTCCTTGTAAGAATTAATAAATAGGTTTAGGGCTAAACCCCGAGAATTACAAATTTCATGGTTTTATATATATAGGTAATATAATTTAATAGTGAATCCGGGAAAGTGAGTGACGAGTTAGGAAGGTATAGCTGAGATGGTCTTAAGAAGAGTACTAATTTTTTTTCATGTTCTCTTGGGCAGTTGAGAGAACCCTATTCGTTTCGTTACATAGTAATTGTGTTTAATCATTTATTAATTAAATTCTTGTTAAAAAGATAATGCAAATAAGACCACAAGACAACAAGCCCATCCTAGGACAGAAGAATAAAATTAAAATACTTTAATGCTATGATGGGCTTGGTTGCATTTTAATTGTAATTGCAATAGATAGTGATAAAAACGAAAAGTTTTAAAAATAGTTAAACTTCTCAAGCCTCATTTCATTATTTTTTACCACTGTTGTGGTAATATGCCATTGAAGTAATTTAAAATTGGCAAAGCAGTGCAAACTATAAGTAAATTTCTATATTAGTTTGTTTTTCTATTAGAACCGACTGCCCGACTAGCAATTAAAAAACAAACAAGCACTAGAGCGACAAATAATTGCAAAACTGTAAGAAATTTTGTCAAACTTTGTCTAGAAATTTTCGTTTTTCTGTGAAATTCTGAAATATGTAGCTAAATATTTTTTATATTTTTTTTCGTCAAATATTTTTAAAAAATATAAAAATATGTAGTATGTAAGAACATATTTTTTTCAAGT
>VYYI01001113.1:0-22055 GCA_021029175.1 Bilobella aurantiaca
TAATAGTTTGATTATTTATAATTAAATACGGAATTATGATAGACTAGGGTTCACACTCCACATCCCAAAGCAAATGCACTGATCCTAAGGTCAGTGCTTCTGCCTATTTATCTTAACTAGGTTAAGCATTTTACTAGAATTTCGGCATTCAATGAATTTGTAGCATTACTTGCTAAAATTAAGAGATCTTTCATTTTCAATCTATTTTTCTTAGCAGTTTGAGCAACCTAAATAAATAAATTTCCTAAATAAATCACGTTGGTAACAAAGGTGGTTAAAGATCAAACGCAGATACTACTTCCGGTATTTTCCTAGTCAACTATCAATTTTCAGGGGAATATATTCAAGTTTTGCATTAGATGCAAAATATTATTGTACGCCAAACCTTTCAACAATGTTTAGTAATGTTAGTTAGAAAGTGGAAGTGTTGATGTATTGATAAGGGCGTCTGTGTCTCTCCACTAGGCAGCGTGAGTACGGCGGTTCGAATCCCCGATCCGACACAAAAAAAGGTCCTTGTCATTGGTTTTCCCTTTAAAGGAATTACCTTGTTACTTACGTTGTGTTTTTCCCGTATCTCCGTGATTAGGCAAACGCAGACTGAGGATATAAAATTACCCGATAGATTCCCCATTGTCTGTGAAGTAATCCTAAAGACAACCCGCACTTGCATAGTCATCTGCGTATCTCACGTCAGGTAACTGTCATGGGCCTTTGTGCTTTAGGCCCCTAAAACAGCGGAATGTTACGAATAGCCTGTTGTGCCTGCTTGATGAAAACATCTTTGCTAATGAGTCCTTATCCCTCTTCATCCCTACCCTCTACTTTACATTTTGACCATCCGCTCCACGGGAATGTCAAATAACGCCCCTTTGCCTTTACATTTTACTGTTAGTCGGAAAGGTCTGTTTCAAAACCATTCAAGTAACGTTTTACAACGAAACTTGCTATAGTAGCTTGCATAGCTCCAGGCTATTTTTTTGCTTTCACAGAGGCTCTTTACTATTGATACGAAAAAATTACTTCAACAAGCTAATTTTGCAGAACGGCACTTGCCTTCTAATACAATATATTTCTATAGGGAAATAAAAACTCCCAAACACCTACACACGGCCATTTTTATATGACGCATTATGAGGCTTATACTGACAGCTACTAGTGATTGCATAGTCAGAACTCTAACAAAGCCTGAGTAATTCAAATCAAGATTTTGAGGGAATCGGTTCTGCAGTTCTGCATTACTAGGTTTAACACAACCTGCCTGTACTATTTTGAGGTTACATAAAATAGTCACGTTGTTATTGAGCACCGTGTTGAATTTAACGGCTAAGGTAAATTGCAGTAAAAAAAACCATAGTTATTTGCTCAAATATACTTACCATATGTTTTCAATAAACGCTACAGATGGTTTGCGTTCCTGTTCCATGCTGTGTGCTGATTAACTTGTTTGCATCACTTGTTGTGTTCACCATGTTTGATAGGGTGGAATCAGATCTGGTAAGTGAAACATTTCATTATTTTTTTTAATTTCATTGACTTCATGTCGGCCTACTTTGAGTTAATCATACGCCACTTTATAATCGGTGAGTTTGTTTCTATTTAAAATTGATTTTTATATGTTCTATAGAAGTGACTAAATAACTTTGTTACAGGCAGTTAGTGTACAAAATCCTAAAAAACCCATTTGCAAAGAAAAAATTCGTAATTAGCTATATGATTTTTGACATTCTCTAATTCAGCCCAAATATAAATGGGAATTGATTCGCCGTTTAACACTCCAAATTGATTTTTGAATAACGGGAAGTAGAGTTTTGATTCCATTTTATTGTTTTTTTTTAAATTCAAAATTGTATTGAAAACCGTTTCTGCTTATATAAAACTTAAATAATTAATTTAGTAGTTAAACGGAAACGGAACTAAGCAGTTGCAACACTTGTATTAACTACAACAAGTGATTTCAAATTCAAACTTCGAGTGTCATACATATGTAAATTGGCTAATTGCTAAGTACAAATCTACAAATTACAATAAAACCTTTTGCAATAAAATTCAGTGCATTGACTTCCGGAGTGGAAATCCTATTAAAATGAGTTGAATTTTATCCCAAAAAATAATCTCCGAAGTTTACTTTTCTTATTTAAATATTTTTGTTTATCTTTATATTTTAGCCCGAGTCCCTACATGCTCTTGTCAATAGAGAAACTTATCAAAATATTTTCTGCACTCTGAACAAAGCAAAAAAAGGACGGTATGTATTTTATAAACATCACCTTTTTGATTTGTTTTTGCAAAAATGAGATCTACTTTAACTTTGACTTTAGTGAGTGGACAATAAAAGAGTATTTTTCTTCTGGAGCTACATACGATGTCGAAGACCTTGATTTTGAGAAGATGCTAATTAAAGGAAAAAATTATCAGGCACTTTCGCTTAGAGGAGACACTTTCTTGGAATTCCCCGCGGCTGCTTTTAAGATCAAAAATTCAGCTTCATTTCAGCAGATAACCACATCCTCAAAACCCTGCAATACAGTGCTAAATGAAGATGAGTTTTATTTGCAAATGTATTTCGCTAATCCCCACGAGGATCCAACCCTTAACAAAACGTTTATTGTCACCGGAAGAATTGAAAAAGGTCAAGAGATGTTTACGTAAGTAATTAGCTCCGTTAGAAAAATTGTATTAAATGATGATCATTATTCAGGAATACATTACATAGCCTTCTTCAAAACTTTATCTGAAGTTCTATTTTGAAATAAGGCTACGTAATAGAGGCCAATACTCCTATTATAATTCACTAATACCTACAATAACTTTGTAAAAATTGGCAAAAGCTTAGAAATAAGGAGGGTATGACTTTTGATTTAGTTCAGGGCTTAGCTTTGGTTCAACCAAAGGTTTTATTTGGCAATAAATGACTGTATGTTAGGCATTTAGAAACAGTATACCCAGCCTTGGGCCAAACAGCAACTTTAAGTGCCCATCGTATAGTTAAGGTCGGGCAGCAGAAGTCACTGCTCAAACATTTCAAACTCAGAGTTGTTTTGTTGTTATCCCGATGATCCTACATAGTAAAAAGAATAAAAATATGTATATTTTAATTCTACTAGGTTTCAAGTCAAACAATTTCCATTTGAAAGTATGAATGCCTTCCAATTCTTTATAACTAAGGATCCTCAAGCGGCAGGAATTGAAACAAAAATTCAGTCATGGCTAGAACCACAAGGCTCTTGTTTCACAATGACTTTCAAAAACGAATTTGTAAGGGTAACAATCTGTAACATTCTTGAAGCGAAATCTGAGTTACAATTTTTTGCAGGAGGTGTTAGGTTGGGATGGTGATCAACAAGTGCTAACTAGATTGGAGTGGAGGGCAACTCAACCGAAAGTCAAAAAGTAATTCACAAGATTGACCAACCTTATATTTAATTAACAATTGTTTTCAGATGAGCAGTTATTTAATATGCAATGCCGCGGAAGCAAAAGTGTATTTTTTTTTGAAAGTGCACACGTGCTTAATTTCAATCTTAAAGTATAACATAGTTTTTACATCAAAAAATTCTACCGGTCGCTGCAACAGCTACATGCGCTGTCGCGACTTACGCTTCAAACTATTTCTTTAAATTTTTTTCTTATATTAACATAGAACACAGGTATGAACAATGCGGTTTTATTAAGCTGACAGTTCGTTGTAGCCGAATTATGCTACAAATCAAATTTTTTTTTTTGAAAAAGTAATATTTGTGAACCTTTTGTTTAATAAATACAAATTAGACTGCTAATATTGTACATTATTACATTATTAAACTAGCACATAGCACACATTTTTTGTCATTTAACTTTTGTCTAAGCTATTTAAGCGTACTTTAATTTGGAATAAAATCTATTTCACTATTATAGTGTAAGATGGCTGCAGCCATTGGCCAACTGAATAAAATAGCTTCTATCTCTTCAATCATGTTCAATTAAAAAGTAATAATTTGATAGCAAAATTTTGATCGTAATTTGTGACCGTAAATGTAGAGTCTGCAGCTAACGGTTGACTTTATAAGATAGAATTGTTCAAAACAAATGTTTAATTTTTTTTTCAAAACAAAAAAATTGAAGCGTAATTTGTGACCGTGCGTTAAGCGGCTGCAACCAGCGGTCAACTTTACATGATAGCATCGTTCATACTCATGTTCAGTTTAGATTTTTTTTCAATGAAATTTTTTAAACGTAATTTGTGAGACCGTGCATGTAGCGGCTGTAGCGAGCGGTCAAATTTTTAAGTCAGCACAGAATTACCCAATCTTATGCATTTATTTTCTCACATAAAGTGAATTTGTTGAGCGGAGCGGACACTTTTGCACGCAAAGTGCCGATGTATGTGTCGTCAGTTGAGATTCGAGGGAAAGGCAAAGAAAGGACGAGGGGGAAACCCTGGTCCTAGTATTATTAAATCTATAAGTTGTTGTAACAACTATTATTCTCTATAATATAACAAAAAATGTTTGTAAAAAAAAACTATTTGGGTTTTAATTTGATAAATTGATATTGTACAGCTACAATTTTTCCTTAATTCAACGGGTCACCTACTGAGATAAAAGTATTTATTGACGTTTATATGATGCTGCTATATAAAAACATATAATGTATTTTAACTAATAAATTATTGCTTGCAGGACCAATGTACAACACAATGCTGAAAGCTCTTCTCCCTCTCTACTTGGTTTTCAGTATTTCAAGCTTGTTCGCGGTAAACGAATTATGCCAAATTTCTACTCAAAAAGTTGGTATCCAAGGCTAGATGTAGGCTCTAGAACCATTTCAAAAGTTTTATTTAAATTTTATAAATTTGTGTACAAAACATAAACCTTACATATTGTGACAGGTATGTAATCCACAGCCGTGTATATCTTACCGAAACGAGAAAAACACTTTTGCAATAAACATTTTTTCGAAGAGCTCGAAAGACCTAATTCATAAATCGTTTGGAAACGTATCATTATACAAGAATGGCGGACAAGAAAAAATCACGTACTTGTTCATATTTTTTTTTTCAAAAAACTGACTATTAATGGTTGCAAGTTGAATTTCTTAATGCTTAAGCTTTGTGACATCGGTACCATTGAAATTGTTGGGTGAAGTAAAGAAGCAGGATTGGCTCTTGACCGTCTCCAGCGATACTGAAAATGTAAAACTTGATGAGTTAGAAAGTTTTGAAATTCACCAATTTCTCGAAAACTCATGTGAAGTACATTTAGTAGCTAAGTATGACACAAATGTGGTATGTCAATTGTTGCATGATAACCATTTATTAACCAATGCTCATTTTATTGACATACTTAAAAACCTTCAATTGATAACGTTTGTAATAGATAGTACACACTGTTGATGGAACGGAGGACTCGAGCGGAACAATAGTCTTGAAAACGATAAGCGTAATTGTTAAAAAAGAATTGTCGTAAGTAATTTCGTGTTACGCAATACACAGGCATTACACAGCAATTCAAAATATAATTGTTTCTTAGCGGTATTCGGTGCAAAATCATTTTTGCTGCATCAAATCTCCCTTCTTATAAGGATACGACTCTTAAAATTGTTGTCAGTTCTGGTACGTTTATACGAAAGGCAGAAGAATATCTTGTTGTTTATGAAAAGGATGGCGCCAAATATGACAATTTTGAAGATAGGGAAGTTTTAACTGTCTATTACAGGTCTAAAAAAATAAATAATTCAACAGACACGCTCATACAACCAGGCACACAATACATGGAATTGGCTAAACCCAAGCAACAAATTCAATTTTGATAAAAATCTTTATTTATGTTAAGAACCGGCTAAGATTAGCATGTATCATCTCACCTTGTTACACGTACTTATACATGTTTATATGTATAAGTTATTTGGCTGAATAATAAATATTAAAATTTTAAAATATCCTACTTACAAACTCAGTTTAGGCGAGACTACGTGCTTAATTTAAGCAAACTTATAAGCGAAGGAAGAAAAAACAAACAAATATTCTTTTAGTAACGGCGAGCGAAAAAGGAACAGCTCAGAACTGAATCTTACGTCGCAAGGGCGACATAAAATGTAGCGTTTGAGACGAAACATTGCTTGTACTAAATTGATCATCTAAGTTTTTTGAACGTGGCCATAGCTCATGTACGGTGCTAGGGCCGTATGGCGATTATTGTTGTATGACGCGTTTTGTTTGTTCATGTTTTTGCATGAAGGCAACAATTATGGCTTTGTAAGTAAACATCGAGCTAAGCGCACTTCTTCGCAGGAACTAGACTGTTATATGACAGCGGCCGAGTCATTATGTCAGATGTTTTTTA
Organism: Bilobella aurantiaca; assembly: GCA_021029175.1. Lineage (NCBI taxonomy): Eukaryota > Metazoa > Arthropoda > Collembola > Poduromorpha > Neanuridae > Bilobella > Bilobella aurantiaca. The sequence continues at coordinate 6,324 of VYYI01001113.1, forward strand.
CGATTTTAAGTGGGGCGTATTACCGATCCTTTTTTTAAATTAAAATAGAGCAACTTTACCTAGTTTTTTTTAAATTTTCAATATAGTTAATTTTTTCTTCAAAAATACTTACTTTACCCAGTTTTGGTACTTTAAAAATGTCTCAAACAGACAGACATCTGGCATCTGGATTTTCTAACTTCCACCGTTTAGAGTTTGGCAAAGCATAAATAATCGTAATAAAAGTAAAATAGTTTTAATAATCTTACAACAAATACTAGCAGTATATATCAGTACAAATTAAACTCAAAATACATACTATGGCATTTTTATTCACTAAATAACTAAAATCAATATATATCGGTATCAATATTTTATTTTAGTGGATAACCATTCCAATAAATATTTTGCTGAAAATGCTCTTATTGAGCTAGCGCAAATTTGTAAACTTCAAAATCCACGTGAGCATTGTTTCCAGCAAAAAATCAAAAGCAACTTTTAACTCATATTGTAAAATTGCTAATTAAAATTTCAAAACTACTTTTAAAAGAGAGATAAATACATACACTTTTTTTTTCAAGCAGCTAGAAGGTAACAAAGATAATCAATCAATCAAGTTTTATTTGATGTAAGGCTCACCCATATCAACATGTACATGCTTAACAGTAATTAGTATAGCTTAGTTTAGTTTAGGATATAAATAAGTTATTGTAGCAGAAGTCAAAATTAATGGTATGGTAACAAAGATAATACATGTATCAAAGGACCAACCGATTTCATTTTGAGCTCTACAACTCTTTTGAGGTTGTAAAAATGTGGTTGTAGATTCGAATGAAAATTTTTTCATAATTGCATCATGCCATTTTATAAAGAAAGTGAGACTATACAGTGGGATCATTATTGATTGCGCTAAAATCAGCGCCACCTTGAGTGTGTCTGGCAAATCTGTCTTATTTTGCATTTAGGCGGGAGTACAATTCTTGGCAACGAGAAGGGAAGACACAACGAGAAGACACAGCAGAAGAATGCCTTCCCCAGCCAGTGACCCTTGACCCTTAACCTACTTAAGCGCCCTCCCTCTAGCATATTGTACCTCTAAGTACCCTCCTAAAGCGCTCCCGCCACAGGACGCCACTCCAGGAGGACGCCGTTGCCGTATCACATTTATAATTTACAACTATTAATTTCTTGACATTTTGCGAAGTAATAAAAGTGCTCATTTCCCTTCTTCTGCGGCCCATTGTCATCGTTTCATTTACTTTCAGTAGCGGTTTCCATTTCCGCTACACTTTGATGTTGGTGGTGAAAAATTTATTTCAATGCTATTCAACATCATAGAAATATATCTCAAACTTTTCAAATTTCAGTGGTCTGATGTGCAGATAATAACAAATGAAGAACTTATATGTAAAACAGGTGTTTAATATATTTAGTAATTCCTGATATTCAGTTCCAGCTAGTTCACAGACAACAATGTAAAGGCAATTCCTCGAGCTATGTTGTCAAGCAATGTTAATTTAGCTTCCTAAAAATGAATGATTTAGAATTATATATTTTGTAGTTGTGCAAATATAAAGTGTTAATTAACCCCTTCCATGTGGTAGAATCCGCCTACTGTGCATTTTAAAACTGGAATAGCTCTCAATATTGTATTCAATATGACATGGTGAATACCATCAGCAAGCGACTTGGTTTTTGCACTTTGTTGAAAATCTAAGGAAATGTTGAAAACGCGGGACATCATAAGTGCTCCCGGTCCTATAACGGATGCTAATGTAACTAAATAGAGCAGCGACGCAAGAACAATGGAAAAATGAACTGTTTGTCGGAGTCGAACAATGCAAAAGGCAGCTAAGCATAAGTTTGTGATCATCGCGGTTTTAAAAGCGGGAAGAAAAATTGAACCAAATGCAATGTTATGTAGTTGGTTGAGGAGCTGGATGGTTCGGTAGTCACGTGTTTGTCCAACCACGTCTCCAATTGTAGATGTAGGTTTTCGACTACGAATTGATACTTACATGAACACTTTTATACATTTTTGCAATTTTTGTATGACAACTTTACTTGCCAGGTTCTTTTTAGTGATGACACCAAAGTGACGATTGATGGCACAAAGACTCCAACGGTTGCAATTATGTCTGATGCAAATGCAATGGAATAGTAGCATTGCACCATAATGTATATTGCAAACATCAAAAAATTTGGAAACACTGGCATGTGGAGGACAACGAGCTGAATTGATGTAGCTAAGACGCATGCGCAAAGGGCATTTATTACTGAAGCATAAATGTGTCCCCTTGTTCTTGATGGCTTGTTATGTGCATAAATATCATCATTGTAAGTCTTCAAAGTGCCTAAGTAGTATAACAAAAAAGTAGTGAAGTGTATTATTGCTCTACTAATTGGAAATAACTTTGCTATGCGTTGTATGTATGTGTATGTTATTATACGTTAGCGTCAAATGAAGAGCAATATGTACCTCTTTAAAGTATCACGTGGTTTTTAAACAACTCGTGTTGCAAAGGGCAGTATACTGTTACCTGAACAATTGACTAGCATGATGATATTATTGACGATGGTAACGAGTTCGTCTTTGTAGAACATAAGCGTGAGACGGAATGAAAATCCAGAAAGAATTGACATGGACAATACTACAGAAATCACTTTTACAACTGCTGACGGCGTGAAGTAGATTTGAAACATGCATAGCGCTGCATTTACCAAGTAGGCTGATAAAGACATGAATCCAATTATACGCCCCTTGCAGCTGAATTTTGGTACGTAAGCAATTGACAGCGTTCGCTCGAACTTATATTCAACTAATTGAAATTTTGATAGTAAAATTAAATAACGAATCAAAATTTGGAGTTCAAAATCACTCAACATTTTACGCATAAATGCTTTGGTGAAATTCGCTTCATGGTGCTCTATTTTAAGAATTCTAAGCTCACTAATTGCTACTTTAGTAAGTACAGGATTGTGGAATTGATAATTGTACAGAAATTATGATGAGGTAGAATGAAGTCAATTAAATTTAATTGTTTCTACCTTGCAACCTATTGATACTTGGAAGTCAGGAAAAGTTGTACAGTTTCAACGCAGTATTAAATCACCAATCAACCAATTATCAGAAAGCTATAATTATCCAAATTGAATATTAGATAATTATTCAAACTTATCTTGAAATAGAAGGCAACCATGTTATTAGCGGTTTATCGTAACTTGATATTCTGCCTAAAAATTGTCTTTCTGTGAAACATTTTAAATACCATGCATTAGTCTTTTTTAGTTATCCTTTGAGCAGTATTTCCCAATTTTTAATTCCGAACTTCATTCGCATAACGGAAGCAGAATCATTAATTTTAGTGATAAATATTAGCTTTAACTTTGATTATAAGTTTCAAATCAATTACCGTCTTATGCTTAATTTATTTATTTACTGTGAACCCTTTAGATTAAATGCGTAACTCGAACGGAGCCTGGTCTCACATATTTACAGGGTAAGTTATATGTTTTATGATATCTCAAAAACCTTCATGGAGAATTTGTCTCGATGACATACAAATCCGAAAACTAAGTCTAGTGGTAACACAAGCAACCTTACTTTTTTTTTGCCAAGATCGCATCCCGGTTTACATCTTTCCCTTCTCCGTACTAAACAATCTACACTTCAAAACCCAGGAATAACTTTACTATTTGCACAACAAAACCAAATTACAATTACCATTTACATTTACAATTGAAATAAAACATACAAGTTCTTTATAATAAAATATGGCATCAAAACCGCTCGTATTTGCCTTTGCATCATTAAGGATCACTCTCTTTTGGGTGGAAGAGCTCGTTTTAAAAAATATTTATTTTGCCAGTTTCCAGTTCAAAGTTTGGTCGATTTTTATTACCAAAAATTACCAAAACTTCAACATTACTAATGTTGTATGCAAAGCGCATGATGACTCGTTATCGAACAAGTCACAACCAATTAAAGTAATTACACTTCAGTTTATCCAAATAAGCTAAATCTATAACATTTTATTTTTTTGAAGTGTCTCAGGAAATGGAGATCGAGGCTGAATTATCGTGTTAGAAGTGCTGGTAGGGTTCGAGGAGTCTAATATTGCGAGTCATGCGATATTGAAAACAAAGTTCTACCCAAAGTTATGACATTACTAAATTGTTGACACATCACAAACTTTCAAATAATCTATAATTAGATTGATTTACATAATTTGATTTGATTTTGAATTTTTTAATGATGCCTTGAAGTAATTTAGATTGATTTTTTTTTTACAGAATCCGTTCCTGAACCAAACCCTAAGCGGTCAAGACGTTCGATCACGCATGAAGATGAGATTATTTTTAAAAAGCAAAGCTCAAATTTTATTTTAGAAGACGATGTAAATTATCTAATTTTATTATCGTGCACAACTTTCCTCTATATAACTGGTAGATTCTCATTGTTCAAAAGCTTATATACATTTCTATTGAAAATTAAACAGCTTATTGTGGAAAAAATAGTACAGAGGGATGATAAAAGAATTGATAAAATAACTTTTCTTTTCCCGCGATATATACTGGGCTTACCGTGATATTTTATGGAGTTGTTACAAACGTAGATTTAATTCCACAATTTAAATCGCATTGCAGTTAATGTTTCATACCTAAATTTTTGGACACAATGAAATTCAGAGCGTATTTATAAAAAACTTACGGTATCAAAATTGTGGAAAATACAAGTCCAGTTGGTAAGTGTTGTAACTAGTCAAGTTTATTCTGAATCAATTACAACTATACCTAACCGACCAAGTAAGGGTTCAGGTAAAATTTGAACAATTATTTAAAATAACACTAATTGAGAATCGATTGGTAAAATTTAATTTTTTTATATAAAAAGCAAAAGAGAGTAGATTACTATAATATTGTTGAAGCGTAGGGACAAAACTTATACAATTACTGAATTCAGTAATTGTGATTTAGGTAATCCAAATTTCTAATTTAGGAATAAAACCCAAGAGTAAGTCTTTCGATGTGACTGTGGCCCTTACGTCCAATCAGCACTATGCTGTGCCTCAGACTCAAGGGTATTTCGAATGCGCCTAATTGTGCCGCGGAGTGATTCGTCGTTTGGCAGCAACGCTAGAACGTCCTCAGTACACTCCGATTTTGCTTTAGCAATTAGCTCTGACGCCGGAAGGAGAGGATCAGTCTCGGCCATCTCTCTAACCTTCTCTCTAAAAAGAATGGCGTCGCAGCTAAAAAACAGAAAAAAAAATTATGCATTACCTTTGCATTTACCAAACACGTTCGCGATATCTTCAACAATTCTTATGTAATTAATTAGCACAAATTGACTTGAATAAAAAATTAATTCAGAATTGAATTTTTGTCACTAGAGTATAATGCGTTCTAAATCTAGTTTCTAGACTCCGATTTTGCTTTAGCAATTAGCTCTGACGCCGGAAGGAGAGGATCAGTCTCGGCCATCTCTCTAACCTTCTCTCTAAAAAGAATGGCGTCGCAGCTAAAAAACCGAAAAAAAATAATGCATTACTTTTGCATTTACCAAACACGTTCGTGTATATTTTTTAACAATTCTTATGAAACTAATTAGCACGAATTGACTTGAATACAAAATTAATTCAGAATTTATTTCACTAGAGTATAAAGTTCTAAATCTAGTTTCTAGCAAAAAAAACAGTGGAAACGTTCTACCGATTTTGTAAGTGCAAATTTCTGGTAATTTAAGCTCACTTACTCTTGTGGAGTCGTGAGGCAGCTGTGTTCTGCAGTGCGATTTGTGGTACCGGATCTTTTTGTGAGCCTTCCTGTACAATTCTTTATGCGACAGAGCCAGTACTCTGCTTTTCCTCGAACGTATTTACGCTTGTACAAGTAGTCGTCGTGACGAAAAAGCATTTTTTGTCGCCGACCGTTTTTGCCTCGTGTTTCTAAAAAATGAAATTCGATATGTTAAAGAAAATTGTCTGCGTAAAATTATGTGGAGTAATTCTAATACTGCCAGATACCACACGTTTCTTGAAAGTTATAGTAGTCAAATATGTTAAATATATTGATCAAAAAATTATTTCATTTGACACAACAAACCTGTGCTTTCCGTTCCCTCTGTCGATAGGTCCACTGGAGCCTCTACAATAATTTTGTGAGCCCTTTTGAGGTGACTTCTCAGGACACTTAAGGTGGGGTGTCGTATTTGGTATATTTGATGGAAACCCATCTCATCGCAGTGCTTGCAAAGGGCCCTAGCCCCGTTCTCTTCGTGCAAAAAGTGAAGCCATATTTCATCGTTGCTTTCTTTTTCGGGATTATTCGGATTCTCTGAATAAAAGTTTACAAAAACTTGCTTCTCCATTCCTCTGCTATCTGGTTCACCATCTGTATTTACAAAATTTTGTATTTATTTCTTTCTGTATTGACATTTACGAAATATAATAAAACAATAGTGTTTAAGCGAACTGTCTAGAAGTAGAATGTAGGAGAGCATTTTGGCACAGATTTCAAAGTAGATCCCCTTCATTCAGTTCCAACCGAATAACTTACCACGTTAACCAACACCTTTAGAACAAATCAAAATTTAAACTAAAACAAAAACAAATTCGTTGACTTTACCTTCATCGATATAATCAGAGTCTGCCTCTGCACCGTCAATATCATCATGTCCAAACGGGTCGTCAGCAGAATAATTACTAAATTCCTCACATCCAGACTGTGGATCCTGTTCAGCTTCAGCTTCTGTTTTTCCTACAAACGTCGTGTTTCCACCTATTACAGAAATATTAAATCGATATTACAAAATTACTATTATATTGTGTCCATAGTTAATTGACTTTAAATACAATAAAACACTACAGAATAGAGGACTTTAGTTTACACTGTTTACGGTTACCATCATTAACATAACTTTAAAGTGAATTTTATATTAATATTATAGTAATTCCTATAAAAGAACCTGCATCACTGCTTCTTAGACGTTTGGCCCTTAGGCACATACGGTCAGACGTGGAAACAGCTGCTAAATTTCGCTTTTTTGAAGTCAGAACCGACCTTGATTCATGATTGGTTCTGCACTCTCCGTCATCTGTTCTTGGGCTAATTGATTGTGCCCGAGCATCGCGTCGCCACCGATCAAGAACGGATGCATACAGTGCATGTTCCTGTTCCAGCAATTGCTTTTGTACAACAAAATGCTCTGTAACATACAACAAAACAGTGCATTGTTATACTTTGCTAATAGATCCTATGCTTCGAGACATTTCCCTTCAACATATGTATTGTAGTTAAGCATAAAAATATGTTGTACCGGAGCACTGTTGCATCGCATATTATTATTATCAGGGAGCCATTGGTTTGAATTTTTTCTATTAAATCTTCAGGAAACAGCAAAAAAAAAGTTACTGTTATTCAGAAACCAAATTGCGTAATAGCATTGGTTTGTATAACAAATCTTGCATTTATTATTTTAAATTATTATTATATATTTATTATTGGTCGGTAAATTAAGTAATAAGTTACCGTTTCTAGTGCTAAGGATCTGTTCCATTATGTTCATCTTTGTGTCAACTTCTGTCTGCAACTTGCTCAGAACAGCCTCAAGATGTTTTATTTTTTCTTCCACTGGCACTGCCATTTGGAATTTATAGTAACAGCAATCTGATCACTGATGCTTTAGTGATAAATACAATCAGATTTAGTTACTCTAAATTCTTAAATGAACTTTTTCTTAATATGATTAAATGTTCCAAACGTCGGCAACAAAATAGGATGCGTTTCTATATTTCATGCAAATCCAATCTTTGCAGAGAGTAATGTAGGGAATAAAATTGTAAAAACACTGCTTCGACCCACTGTAAATTTTATTATTCTGCTGTAATATTGAAAACATGAGTAATATAAGAGTAGTATAGACAATTGTACTACAAACTTAGAATGGTACAATATGTAAAATGAGATTTCGCGTTATTCGACAAGCGTTTGGTTCATACATTGTTAAAATTGTTAAATTGTTTAAAAATATTGAAAACAAAATGATTTTTCATTCGTAATGCATTCTTGTAGGAGATGAATTGCATTGATTGAATAAATACTTCCAAGGTGAACTATTCTTCTCGAATCCAATTCATAATATTTTTTAAAGTTTAGTGCTGTTTGAATGAAAGTTGCCGAGCTACTATTGAAGTTTTGATGCCTTCCCGCCAACGACAATTCAAAAATTTCGAAAAGACTTGCTAATTAAGGTACACTTTAGATACCAGCATTGATTAAGTTATCCACTTTTATTATATTTAATGGATAAAGAATCTTGCATTTAATAATTTTTTATTCCTGGAATTTAAAAATTTCAATATTTCTTTCTTCTATATTTGCCCAGCCTTAATTAATGCTAGTGGCAATATATTTCACAGTTAATTTTTGTTAGAATTTTATACCAATATTGCGTTTTTTTCATCAAGTTGGTCCAAAAACTTACATAAAAGAAGACACTTTTCGTTTTTCTTCTTTTTACCTTTCAGCTTAGCATCTTTTTAAACTTTAACGACGTGAAAAATAATTACGTAAAAACGCAAAGTGGAGAAAGAAGCAATCATTATGCATAAAAAAATCTAAGGTATGGCTTCAATTTCATTGTCACGACAATCTGCAAAAAAACATCGGTTTGAGAGGCACTATCATTTTGAATTAATTTCATCTTAGCTTCTAAAAATAACCCTGAGAACAATGCAAATTTTCCCTGTAAGCTTATGTCTAGAAAAAAAACTTTTCATTTTGTTAATATCTACAATAGGTATGATGTAACAATTTTTATATCCTCTTAAATCAGGAGTAGCCAGAATATAAATCTGGACCTTGAATGTGAAGCCTGCGCCAGTTCACAAATTGCGCGTGTTGTTCCTGCATCTCGATTTTCTTGCAATTTTCTACGTATCCACAATGTACTTTCTGAAGTTTTTAATGCTTCTGCTTTTTACTTATGGTGCATCTGCAGCAACTCACAATTCCGGTAAAACCACTAATTCAAACTCCAGAATGGCTTTGATTTTCTTGAAATAACTTACAAATTCAAAATTAGATTTGAAAAATTGTATTAGCACGTGAAAAACGATCACCGCAGTTTGGTTTTAGCCTTGGATTCTTGCCATCCTATGGATACGGTGGCTACGGCGGTTACGGAGGATATGGCGGATACAGTAAGGGTTCGAATTACATACGATTAATGTATTTGCTAAATACTATGTTTACCTAGGAGGATATGATGACTACCACCACCACCACCACCATCACGACGACTACTACTAAAAACCTCTATTAAATACTAGTGCGTCAATAATTTTTTCAACGGTTTGCCAACAATTCTACCTACACCTAGAGTATAAATATAGGAAAAAATAAACTTGCACAACTTTTGTAGTTTCTGTGATGAATTGGCTTTACGTATGTACCCGTCTTACTTTACAATAATTGGTTTAAGTATTAAATAGTTCAAGGCCAGCAAATCTTTTACAAATTGAAAACTGACAAAATAAAGTATTTTACAACTATTCTAATTATTATATTGACAAGAAAAAAGTTTTTTTTAACTAAAGGTGGAGAATCCAAAGTCTAACTACAGTAGAGTCGGCTTCTAGTTTTCAAATTGTCGTGGCTGTCTCCAAAGTAACTCTTGAATTTAAATAAATTTTGTGTTCAAACAATATTAAAAAGTTTCCTCAATTTTATACTAAGGTAATGAAATGAACCTTTAACTCAGTTAGCAGTTGACTCCACAATACACAAGTAATACGTGCATTTAAAAAAATAATTCATAATTACTAGATATTTCTCCTTCTTCAGCTTCAGCTCTTCTGTGACATTCCGATTATTCTAAATACAATTAAATTTTAATCAAAATTTAAGGTTAAAAATCTTTAGAGACCAAGCGTTCACCTTGCAAACGTGAATTTTTATACAGGTTGTATTTAATCGAACAGTTTATGGAAATTATTTACAAACAGTTAAAAGTAATTCCACATTATATAACATTAACTCTGTTAAGTACGGTTAAATTTTCCAAAAAAATCATTGCAAATTTGACTAAAACTACTCAGGTACTCTTGTGAAAATTCTTAATATGAATTGAATGAATGATGAATTTTATTTGATATAAGGCACGCCCAGATCAACATAAATACGATTTTAAATTTCTTACTATTAAAGATTTTATTTTCAAATCAATGAAAGTGATTCATTTAAACAATGCCCAAGACCCGTAGTCCGCTGGGTTAAAACCATTGTCCTAACTTGGGTAGGTACTGAGATCTAATCTTGGCACAAGCACATTAACCATCACAAAAAAAGTGGTGGTGTGTTAGAAGTGAGTGGAGGCCTGGTAGGTTACGGTGGTGCTCAGCCTCTGCCTAAGCAAGAGGCTCCTCGCTGGTCAACCCCTCGTTCATTGCCCAGCAGAAAGCCCATTACCTTCAGACGTCAGAACTTCCCAGTCAACTCAACAGGCCGAGACCACCCTCCCCCACTATCTAGCACACGCAAGCATTGACCAGCCCTGTAGGCAAATGTCAAAAAGCATAAAAATCATCCAAGCACTTAACCTTTAGAGCCCCAAAATTAAAATTATCCAATAAAAACGTTTAGAATTATAGGAACATAACAAACATTAATAATACAGAGTGAATAGCACAAAAAATAAATTTTTGCATTAAATCAATCATGGACGCCTTTAACTTAACCAAATGAGTGACTTGAATTCCAAAGATTCAAATTATATCAAGTAATTATTGTGCTCTTCTCTCTATAATTAAACATATTCCCAATACTTATTACCAATTATTTCTTGGCAATAGTACTTTGCTAGTTAATTATAAACTCAAGGTTTATAATAAAATGGAATGTGGTTTGAATTTTTATTCATGAATACTGCACCAGTTTAGAATGTTGAGCAACTACGAATTACATATCTTTCAAACAGTACTATCCATTGCCACGAAATCCAATTTTGTAGAAATAAAATTTCATAAAAGTTTGGGCCTTGTTTTCTTGACGAAGCACACTTGGACGCAAACAGCATTTGGCTACGCACTGTTATTAATCAAACAATACTATCCATCGCCACGAAATCCAATTTTGTAGAAATAAAATTTCATAAAAGTTTGGGCCTTGTTTTCTTGACGAAGCACACTTGGACGCAAACAGCATTTGGCTACGCACTGTTATTAATACGTTTTATAAACATTGTGCTATTTATAAATCTGCTTCACGATTCTGCTACAAAATTACTTATTGTAAAAGTCATGTCATGTTTTCTAATTATTACAACTATTGTGTCGGCCGCATTTCGAATAGTATTTATAACATTTACCAAAGAACTTGTCCATCTTACAAATAATATTCTCACTTATTAGCAAAATCCTAAGTGAAATTTGTGGTGAAATATTTATACAATTACAATTTACTTATATTTCACTTATTTCACCCTAAATGTATAAAGCTAAACTTTTTTTCCTTTTCCTTTATTTTAGGCAGAGAAACATGTCCAACCAATATTAATGGTGAAAATACAAACACCATTAGAGGAATGCTGTATGCAACTGTAGAAGCTTGCATGATTCTTTGCGCAGTTGGCTTAACAACTCAACATATTCTTTTAAATTATCATAAATTCACAAATTATTTTAGTCTATTTATATTTATTCCTCTCGAAATTATTTACGGAATCTCTACTTGTATTGACTGTATGACTGCTTCTGGCATATTTATTCCATCATTACTCACTCTAGTAGCTTGGCTACAAGTTTCTTGGTTAGAAAAACACTAAAACGCTATCTCGTGAAAGGGGGTTTTAATGCTAACCATTTTATTCCTCCTTAACTAGGACACGCATGTTTGGCTAGTCTCAACAATGTATATTTTTGAATAGCAAAAATACTGCTCCTCTCATGTTAAAAAAAAGGGAGTTAAGGCGTGATACGCACTAATAAGGTTTCGAATTCCTAAATTAGGATAGGATAGGATTAAATTAGGATAAGATTAGATTTAGGATAGGAAAAGTTTCAGGATAGTTCTGTTTAGTCTTTAGGAAAAATTTAATTGAAAGTATGCCCCCTCCTCAATTCAAAAATTACGCACAACTCTGGTTTAGTACATACACACTCTCCGTTTTATATAACAGCAAGTTTTCACATACTTGAATTGAAAAGTACAAATTGTTGCAAATACTAAACAGAAAAAAAAATGAATGGCAATAGAAAATTTTGGTATGTGCTATTGATGAGTATTTTTAGTTTTGTACTGCATATTTTTGCTGATATCGATTACATAGACTTCATAGTCTTATAAATAGACTTCATAAAGCAGCTCTATTAAAACCCTAGGCGTTTACGTTTTCCGTTTTGGTTTAGTATTATACCAAGATTTACAACGTACTTAAAAATTCCTTTTGTAAAAACGCTTCTGCTTTTAATTTGTAGTAGATTTTTATCTTTATTTCAATACTTTGTTTGATGAACTTTGAATTTTTTGAAGTGAATTCAATGAATTTTTATTGATTAATTGTGTGGAATTCAATTTTTGTTCTTGTTGCCAGTCTACAATCGTCGATTCTTATTATAAATGACCCATGGAAACGAGTTCGCATCTACAGCTCAATGCTTCTATTGAACCAACTCCACAACAAAGTATTCGGTGCCATTCTACTTCCAGTAGTAAAATGCGGAATTATTAGTTGTATTTTTATATTAGCATTCTGCCTCATACGGCTACGACACGCTCTGGAAATGGCTTTCTATATTGTATTTCTTATTTACTTGCTTTCCCTTTGCATTTTAATATTTCCGGCAGCGCTCCTTATGTCAAAAGTTTTTCAAATTTCGAAAACGTTTCGTCAAAATTTGAAGCAAAATGAACACAACCGTAGTGGAGACAATGAGCTCTACATTCAAAAATTTGCGCACTCTCTTCCCGTGCTCAAGTCTACAATTGGTGGTTTGTACCACATGGAAGCGGTATGTTATCATAGCAGAAATATAGTTTGCCACATAAAGAAATTACAATTAGAAATTACAAAATTACAGTACTACTTTTGGTTTTGCAGGAGGCAAAGCTTACTTTGCTTGACAATATTGCTAGAGGAGTTGCTTTCAGTCTTCTTTCAGCATAATCAGTTGAGTTGTTTGAAAACAAAATATTTTAATTTTAAACTACAAAAGTTAACCGTATAAAATTTTTTTTTTTTAGTTTATTCACAAACTTATTTTACAGTTGCAAAAAATCAAATTCAGTCAAATGACTAAATTTGGATCTGTGGATAATCTCGCCCTTCGTATGCAATAAAATTGCAACAATGTTTTTATTTAGTGCCTTTGTTGTGACTTGTTGAGTACAAAGGGTTGACAGAAGTAAACAAAATTAAATAATGGTTAGTTCCTCCGCAAGTGATGAAGTTGAAGTTGATTTTTCCTCGAACAAAGCACGTAATGGTTTTCTGCATAACCAGTGAAGTTATTAGGGAGGTTTAGCAAAATTTATTATTAACATTTGTAATTAGAAAACATAAAACACAACACCAAGACCAAGACACAAAAGAATCGCCTACGAATTCGAGATTTTGATCGGTTGTTTATTCGTTTGTTTCATGTTGCTACAATCAAACTTCGCAGAATTTGGTTACATTCCTTCTGGGCATGAAGGTAAGAAGAAATGGAAATAGAAATAGAAGAAACTAATGCTTAACCAGCGTATTAATTACTTAATTCCAATTACACAATTACGGATAGCAATTACGGCATATACTGCACAAATAACGATAGATTGTTTTAAATTCTTTAACTAAGACTTAAAATGAATATCGGAAGAGACAAATTCTAGACGCGCATAGCTTGAATTATATTTAAACCAACGTGTAAAATATTTACTACTACTACTGAAATAGTAGTTATTGTGTTATTGTTAACCAGTCGATCCGAATGTTGTCGAAAGTTTTTATATGCTTGCTTTTAAAACTAGTGAATACTTGAATATGGTAGTAACAAAAAACGTGAATTCAACCTTCTATTTGCTGTAAATGAGTATGACTTGCTTCAACAATGCTAACCTCGAATTAAACACATATGACTTAGTCACCTCATGTATGACTAACTTTGTTATCAAAACTATGTTGAAAATAATACATTCAATTAACGTAATCTCCTTCCCCTTTAAATCCGATCAGTATGTATATAAATGATTTATATTGATTTAGGAACAGCCAATTGAATAAGCCTAATGTGTCAGAGTAATCAGTGATCCATTTCTATCTGTCTTGTCCCCTTTACGTTATTACATAAACTAATTTACCTATTCACAGTTAACTAACATTTGCGTAAACGTTATAATCGACAAAAATCACGCTTAATTACCATGACAACCATTTTGCATGTGGCAAAAATTTCATTCCTTTTGCAAGGTTATTAGTATTAGGTTTCAGTAGTCCAATATTTGCACACGAATTTTTAGAATAAGTACGTAAACTCACGTATAGCTTTGTAAGTGAAGAAGGGTAACATGTAAGAAAAAAGTAAAGTAATATAATTTTGAAGAGTGCACTGCAGCGTGAAAAGCGGATCTAAATATGGAATGACCCTTTTATTTATTTTTCAAAATTTTTAGCTCGAGCGTTACCAAAAACCATTCTTCCAATGTTCATTTTAACACAATTGTACTACGCGGAACCACATAAAAAACACAATTCAGTTTGCTCATTTAGCTATAATTGAGTAGGGTAATCTGTTAGCAAAAGCATTTAAGAAATATCTGTTTGCTCAACCACACAACACAAATAGAATTTTTAAAGCTACGTTTTTGAAGTCAAAATGGTTCCTTATCTTCCTCAAGAAGTGAGTAAAAATTAAACATAAAAGTCCAATGTTCCTTATTATTTACTATCTGTATTGTGCGCTAATATTTTCCATTACAGATCTTAGTAATCATAATGAATAGCGTTTCAATTTGTGATGTGCCTGCTTTGCGACTTGTTAATCAAGATTGGAATATAAGAGCCACAAAAATCATCAGCAAATTTCATCCCCCCGTGAAATTCCGTAGTACAATGTGTGTTAGATATTTTGTTTATCTCATGGCTCAAAGTAGTGTACCAAGTATCTTCACAAAATTCAACTTCAGATTAGAAAAAATGAATCTGCAATGCATTGAGCTGTTCGCTTGGAAAATCGGACCCCAAGTCAAGGAATATTTGCTTAGAGAACCTGGCGATTATGCAAATGAGCAAATTTTGAGACTGGTTTCAAACTCCCGAAATGTTGAAAAACTTTCGCTACAAGGTAAACAATACGCGTTATAGTTCTATATTTCAAATCTAGCCGCATTCCATATTGTACAAATAGAAATTTTATTCATATTTAGTTAGTCTTTGGTAAAAATTTATAATATATGTTGACAACATCGAGGCAGTTTTCCATGTTTTTTTTTAATCAAATTTTCTATTTACTTTAGGAAAGTGGTACGACGATACAACGTTTTCCATTTTCCGTTTAGTCGAACAGTACAGTTTTGACAACTACACTCGACTACGCATTGTAGATTGCAATGTTTTTAATCATAAGATTCCTGAAATTCTAGCATTGTTTTTAGTGAAGGCGCCAAACCTTGAATTAATATATTTGGATTTTCAAGACGCCGGAGCAGAGCAGAGCCTTCAAATTATTAAAAAGTTACCGCTTCACACCAAGATAATTTTGCGCCACAATGTAG
>VYYI01001114.1:0-22048 GCA_021029175.1 Bilobella aurantiaca
GTCAAACAAAAACAAACTTGAACTCCGCCGGATCTCAAGGAACTTATATCCGAAAACAGATTTGAGATCCGTTGAGTAGTTCCTGAGATACACGGGCTACTCGGACGGACGCACGGACGGACGGACGGACACAACGAAAACATAAAGTAGTTGACACTACTTAATAAACATTCGGGGTTTACAAAATTTTATAGCCAAGGGCCCTTAAAAACTCATTTTCAATAGTAACCCTTGTTGTACCCCTTCAGTTTTTTTTTACTCAAATGTAAATGCCAACCGCAATTTGAAAATGCCCTATTCAGTAAACTGTTAGTTGTAAAATCACAAGTTTTATTTTATGGTACAGGAAAAAATTTGAGCTATAACCACAATACGGTTTTATAAACACAAGAAAATGTACAATTACAACCAGTTAATTTGTGCATTTTATTAGCTTTAAAATTTTAAAGTAGATTTTTTTTAACGAACTTGATAAATTGCCATAATTTGTGAAGAGGGCTTCCTGCAATTAAGTTGTAAACAAAGTAAAACATGGCATCGGATAAAAGAACCGCAAATATGCTTTTCAAGCAAGTCTCTTAAAACGTTTTGCTTAGCAAAAATGCTTAATACACCTTCCCTGCAATATTTATAGTATTTTCATTAAGCAACTTTTTGAGTTAATTGTTAAATTATTTCTTTTATTTCAATTTAATTGATAAATATACTAAATAATAATAGTTGTACTTAAATTAATTTGCTTGAACTTAAAAAAATACATTTTGTTAGAAAAACGCAATGAAATTTTGCTTGAAAATTTACATTTTTACTTTGAAATAAATTTTGCGCTCATTTGGGAGCTTTTCTTTCTGTAAAATTGAACATCCTTAACTTAATGTTGCATGTTTATGAAAAACTAAAAGTGTGTTGCACGTAACACGAGCCCAATTTTAAGAATCGTTGTCATGTTGCTATAAATACAAATTCAAGACTTAAAATTAGGAAAATCTTCAAAGAACCATTATTTTAATCCTCTTTACCTCAAAAATTTCAAATGCGGCAAATTTGTGCCAAAATTACTTCCTATTTATTTTGACTTTTAGCACCACAAATCATCTTCTTTCCTTCTTTGCTCCAAATTGTATTAAATGCCGCACTTTATTATCTGTTGCAGCCTTTGAAAGCCTCACTGATTTTGCAATTCTTCATAATCACAAAATGCATAAGATATCTTAAACAGCCTTTTTGCAAGTGTGCTTCATTCATCACCACCTATCGCTACTTACTGAAAAAGGTGCGTGACGGGAACGACGTTTTTATTTGATGTTTGGGGCCACGCCCAGTTTCTTATTTATTACCAACACTACATCCTTTGCTGAGACTGTCCTATTTCAAAGTAGTTTTCGATAAGTTTATAGATATAGATAGGTTGGATAGATAGAAAAAAACAGTTTATGGAGCCAACGAGGAATGTCATCAAAGTATATAGAATAGTGCAGTTTAATTATACCTATCTGTTTTCTAAATTTACATAAACGTAGATTATTAATTAGGGACAGCCATGTACTTCATTGTAAAAAAATTATTGTAGAAATTGGAATTTTGTAGATTGTGTTACTTTTGGAAATACAATCAGTTGCGCGGAGGTGGCTCAATTAGAATTGAAAAATTTTGGGTGACACTAATTAGGTCATTTGTCACTCTTAAAGGAGGCAAAGATTCGAATTTTGGAAAATTGAGACATAATCAACACAAATGATGTGAAAGGCTATATTTCACGTCACGTTTGGTTTCACCGAAATCGTCTACGCCCTTTTAGCCGTTGACAAAATTTCAAAACAATAACACATAAGGTAAAATTGGTTTGGAATTCTGCTACGTTACTCCAAATTGTACAAACGGTTTTAATTATGTGATTAAATGACCTACGATTACTGTCAGAAAAGCACAATAAAAAAACAGACGAAAAATGAGTTCGAACAATATATTTGGTTTTTTTTAAAGTTTCTCAGATGATATAAGCGACAAATGAGAAGTAAATTTTGCATGTCAATATTTCTATGATTTTGTTTTTCAATATTGATGGTGATGCTGGTAGCGTGATTTTTTGAATGTATAGAAATTGAACATGTTTATGAGTCTTACATTGTTCTTTTTTCTTCCGCTTTGCAACTGCTGTTCCAGTTTACAAGTTTCAAAATTAAAAATGATCTTTCTTTGACGGCAAAAGGCACAAGGTCGCTTTTCAATTTAGAACCAACCAATAAGAGAAGATGTTTTATAACAGGGTTGGTAAATGATACTATGAAATAATTTAACCATGGTCATATGACAATAAATTTACATATACACTGCACATTCAAGTAATTTATAATTAAAAAAAACATGGTTTTATGACGGATTTTTTTTTATTTAGACAAGGTCCTAACAAGGTAGTTGCTATAATTAAAACCAAAAAGTTTTGCGTTGTATGACCTTCGAAATCAAAGTTTTTACTTCAATTCGTATTTTACATTATGCCGAAATTGTAATATGAATCGCCATCAATGATATCTTATGATAAAGCGTTTCTGATGTTAAAATTGTTCTCGTGACATGATGACGTCATTCGCGATGAAAAAAATATTTTTAGATTACAAAGAATTTTTATATTATTTTTAGATTTATCAATTCTGAAAGAGCGAGGGTGAACATTAGGTGAAGTAACTATTTTCCCATGTTGTTTTAAATGAGCCTCGGCACTTGCTCGTCACGTCAAATTAACGGCTCTCAGCATCCCCTACCTTAAAACGTAACAACGTGGAATCCGGAATTGTGCTTGAAATCAGGTTCTGTTAAATGAGGACCAGTGGTGGCATAATTTATGGACACGCCTCCTTCGTCTTTCACTTGACAAGCAACCAACTCCAATTTGTATTATCCTAGTTAGTTTCAAGATATTTGTCTATAAGAAAATATAATAAGAAAAATAAGTACTTGAAACGATAGCATCAAAATAATTGGAATATTGTACTACACATACGAAAGCAATACATAACTATAGTTTCAAAACTCTTGCTTTCACTTTCTATAATTGATTTACATTTCTAGCTATCATCAAACGTTACTAAATACGACTTAACACTTATATCTTGCAACAGATTTCTATGGAACAACTATACTCCGTATTTTCTAAATTTACCTAAAAGCCTATATAATTTCATAATAGCATGTAAAGTTCAGAAGTTATTCAAAATAATTGCTTACAATATAACTATACGTAGTTTCAAAACTGTTACTTTTACCTCCTTCTCAAATTTGCGTTGTAAAATCTGACTTTTGAAATTTGAACTTTTGCCTTAATTTCCAAGAAAACTATCTCAAAGCGCTTTGAAAGATCTTAACTTAAATGAAAATATAGTCTTTTCTTGAATATTGGCGACAGAAGCGAAAGTGGTATAATTGTTTCTATTATTAGCCTATTTCTCTTTGGTTCTAAGCTACGGCGAGTAGTTGAAAACTAATTTAAATATTTGTCATGCCTTTGGGACACGGTACAAATAGGAAGGTAATAAATAGCTTTTCGCAACAGCTCATCCAGTCAAGAATGCATTAGGCAGAGAGTGCTCTACTGAATTATGGCAAATAGCATCTGCACTGAAATTACACAATTACATTGCGAGACAGGTCATGAACTCCAAAGGCGGCATTTTGGCCAACAATCAAAAGGTTACTTTGCCAATATGCCAAATAATATTAGTTTTTAAGAAATGTTACATTACGTTAAGTTAAAATTAAATGTAATTTAATTTTGACTTAGTGTCCGGATTTCTTGTAACTCAATGAACCAAATCCAGTTTTAATTGCTCCGGGTCGTAATATTTCACAAATTTTGTTACGAAAACGGAAGAGATCACTTTTCTCGGAAGACTTGATTTGTAGAAAACACTTAATCATTTCATACTTAATTTCCGTTTTCCTGAATGAGACCTCTATCCGTGCCTTAGTCAATTGCTTCTCATTTCCGCAGAGTTCATGGTCTATGGAGAAAGTACCTAAGCAAAATTTGGCAAGAAAATCTGCAATCAGAGCTCAAATATAACATCAGCGTCAGCGCCAATAATTACAAATTATTGCTCAAATTGTGCAAAAGTTTTCAGAAACAGGTGTGAGGCTAGATTTAAATTTTGGGTTGCTCAATTCGGTTAGTATAATTAATAAAAAATCAATTTGAAGGATGCATTTTGCCAATGCACAAAGCACTCAATTTGCGTAAAGCAATTGCATTGCACTGACAAATGGTGAAACATGGAAGATATCACTTTTCTCGGAAGGTTTGATTTGTAGAAAACACTTAATCATTTCATACTTAATTTCATTTTCCTGGAAATGAACTCTTTTCGTAACTAAATCAAAATCTTCTCATTTCCGAAGAATATACGGTACATTGAGAGATACGATAAGCAAAATTTGGCATGAAAATCTGTTAAAAATAAAAGTTGTAAATCAGCGTCAACTGCTAAAAATTATTGTCCAACCTATGCAAAATCTGTAAGTAGGTATCCTCTTGTGTCTTCCTTTTGAGTTACCGTTAATTTGGGATTGGTACATCCTGTTAGTATGATTAATAGGGAATTATTTCACACATCTTAAGTAAATGATTCAAAAGAGCATTTTCAATGTTAGAAAGCAGAATAAAAAAAATAATACAAATAATACATTACATTTTCATTGAGTCTAATACAAACTAAATATAACAGCATGATTTTCAACATTCCATTTAACTGTGTTTCAGAAATTTGAGAAACTTAAGCTCAGTGCTAGGGTCAAATGTATTCAAAAACTGATGGTTATCTCCTGTGGAATCCACATGAGACTACAAGGACATAAAAATTCAATCAGAATGACAGTACAGCTCAAAACTATAATACCTGCGTCAGAAAATGGAATAAGGGAAGTAAAATGCTAAAAATAGTCTTTCATTAAGGCATTCACTCAGCTAAAATTAGTTTCCAAAAATGTCAATCATATAATAAATATAATGTCAAAACCTAAAAGATTACCATGATATGATGAATTTTTACAAGTATCTATTTTGGATAAAAAAAATTTCGAGCCGAGTGAAATCCGCATGTGATTTTTTTTTATAAATAATGAAATATTGCCAACAGCTAAATCTTATTCTGTGTATTAAGGTGAAATATGTTTAAGATATGCATTAAACCACATAAAGCAAGATACTACCCTGATTTTGGGTACAGTGCCAAAGAATTAATTTAATATCTGTTATGCCTCACTTACTACAAAGACAGGTAACGAACAGCCCAGGCGAATACATTTGAAGCAGTAAACATGCACTAGCATTTCACAGAAACACTTGCTGGCTGAATTTTTGTACACATACATGTTTTCTATAAGCACTTGAAAATTAAATTATAGCTCGCTTCAAGAAAACGTCCAAGCACAGAAGGACCTTATTCTTATTTTTTTGTTCTCTAGTCCAGTCCTGCCCAGGCTTGTTTGGCTAGTCTGCAGTATACTAACTTTTAAAAAGCAAAGGAGCGCTTATGCGCAGCCCTCCTTTGCCTAAATAATTTATTTTAATTAAAAACAAGGGAAATCTTGACTTCTAAATTCCCATCTATTGTTCGATATGGGATGGAGGGATTTTCTTTTGCACTTGACGCTCTTTAGCTATTTTTATTTAATATTTAAGTTAAATTTAAAACCAAGTGACGGATGACGTTTTGATGTATCAGAATTTGACCTGTGCGTTTCAAACAAAGTAAACTGCTATTCAAAGGTGAGAGATTGTGTTTCAAGTTTAAAAAAAAGTTTTTAGTGTTTTTAGAACAGTTAGAACAGAAATTCAATTCTTGAAAAGGTAAAGGCACTTGAGCCTAAAAGGTTGGCTTCCCGTGGAGTGCAAACAGAAGTGTTTGCTTTCGCTTCCTTGATTAGAGCCAAGAAAACTACTCAATATTCAAACCAAAAATTAATTTAAAAAAGGATTTTTGGAAAAGATAAAATTTCAAATTCCCTTGTTCGAGTTATGATAAATTTACCAATAATTGCCTTGAAATTAGATCAAAAGTTTTTTTTAATTGATTACTAAATTTGTTTTGAATACAAATAGTGAAACAATATTTGAAACACTAACATTAAAAGCATTAGTACTTGAACTTCATACTAATGATTTCAGATAAACTAAATTTATATATTTAATCATACCAGTTTTCAATTTCACTCTCTTAAAAAATATCTTGAAATATTGGAGTTTTTCTTTAATTTAAAGTTTAGCACTTATAATTACGAAACTTCACACCTTTCGAATAAATTTACAAAATGCAACTAATCATTATTTTAGCATTTGGTGTCAAATTGCCAACATTAGCTCACCTGGAAGTTTCATACCTGAAGATTTTCTTTGAAACTGTTCAAAACCAAGACACATGCTTCGCCTGAGCCTTGATTCTGATCTTGATTCTTATCAATTTTTCACGGAAATGATAATTTGGGACTCGCTTTAAAAGAAACAAATCCAAGGGCGAAGGGCTCCCTTTTATTTTACTGAGAAATCTAAAGCAATTTTTTTTACGAAAACCACCTTCCGCCTTTTTCAAATAAGTCTCTAAGCAATGAGCAAGAATAGAGATGGGCCCTTAAGATACTGTTAAGGCGGTAACCTTGAGGTCCCTTTGGGCACACACAGGAAATAATGAATACTTGAGTCCCCTCTAAACTGCACATTGAATACAGCTTTGAAAAGGACTTTGTTCAAACTGTTCTAAAGTTGTAAGAAGCGAATTTTATCTTGACAATCAATAAGTAAGAGCCCGTCTGCAGCTGCAAATATTTTAGGAAAATGTTGACAAAAAATTTGATTTGTCAAAATTTTCCATACAAATATGCAATTGTAACAATAATAAGGTGAAACATTTTTGGATTCAGATTCAAACTTTTCAGAGAAAGGATTTTGCTCTTATTAACTTGATAGATACATATTTAGGTAATTTGCATCAATTGTGTATTGTATTTGTTTTGATATTTTGATGATTTAACGTTTATTTACAAACGTGAACAATTGTTTTCATCATAGTAAAAGTAGTATTCAATATACCCAACAATTCATTTCTATAAAAAATTATATACATGAACAATCTTTTCCTCTTTATTTGACCTAAGTCTGACCCCTTGACCCTTTCCTCAGATTTCCCAAAACACGTGTTTTCGGGTATTTGCTAGTACAATACACAACAATAAAATTCACATTAAGGGTTTATCCCAACCAGCCCTTGACATCCTGAAAGGGCTCTCCTGCCGCTGTATAACTTCATTTTGAAGTCTTCATTGATATCCCTTATATTTTGGATTGGTCCAGATCTATGTTCAATTGTTTTTTAATTATTGGTTGTGTAACCTGCTTGATATCTGTCCCCCAACAGTAGATAACGTCTAATACAAATATTTGCTTGCAATTCGTGATGTTAGGTTTTGGCATTTGGCATTGCTCACCATGCAATGAGAATCGTTTTACGGGCTTTAACGTCTAAGAGCAACAAAGTGAAGTCTTCCTGCCTAGTAAACGTCACACTATGGTGGAACTTGTCCAAATAAAATTTTGTTTTAAGGGTCTGTTAAAACTTAGGTCCAATTTGTATGGACTTAGAATGTACAATGTGAGACGCAAGTAATTTGTCGTAAAATGTTGATCATCAAACTCGTTCAGCTTCTATAACAATTCTTTCATTTTCCCACTGATTTCCCACTTTACCCGGGTTTTAAACCTTACTAAAAAAAAGTTCGTTTTAGTTTTCTGGAAGTTTTTTCAATTGATGGTACAGTTAAATTTAGCTTTTGAAATTAAGATTAAAATAACGCACGATTGTGTTATTTTGGGGCCGTTCTGTTCAAACAGTGCCAAATTTTAAATTAAAACTAAATTCCCAACGTCATCGCTATAGTTAACAGAATCTAAATGCAAAGCACTTCATGTTAAAATAGGTTCAAATATGGTTTAAAAAATAAAAACAAAACTATGTTAATTGAAAATTGTAGTTTTGAAATTTTGTTAGATTTTACAAAATGTGTTATTTTTTTTAGATTTTTTTTTCATGAAAAATATATTAGAAGAGAACGCTAAAAGAATCAACTCACTTTTCAGTTTCAGTCAAGATTTTTCCGAATGGCGTGTTAGGTGGCGCTGAAATCTGAATTATAAATTTAAGTCGGATTTTGTTTAATTGCGTCATTTGTGCTCTACTACTTAAAATTAAGTGGACATGACTCTGAGTATTCTTTAAGTAATGGCAAACAGGGATCCCTTTGACAAAGTTTTTCAAGTGTCTTAATTGAGTAAGATGACAAAAGATGCTTAAGGGACAGGTTCAAAATAAGCATTTTTTTAAGTGAGCGAGGCTTTAGGGCCATTAATATTCAAGGGACGCTTCAAAAGGAGAGACAATGGCCGAACAAATAAAAGCACCGTGAGTAACTAACCGTGTCTGCCCTCTACGAAAAGCAAAATGGAGCCCTTAGGCTCGTTGTTTTGAATTATTCAGAAAGCGGTCTAGTTTCATTCAATTTCATTTGTTTATAATCCGTTAAAATCATGATCATTAAACAAGAATCTGTGATGGCCACTTGACTGCATAATTTAAGTAACATCGAGGGCCCTTCCTGCTCAAATTGGTTTTTTAGCCCTCGCTTTTCACCCCTTTAAAGGGCTCCCCCGTCCTTTAGAATAAAGGTTCGATGACTCAATTTTACCCCAAGTTGGCATGAGTAGTTGAAACAAAAAAAAAGATGACAGGTAACTCAATACGAGGAAATAATGACAGGTGAAAATGCTGGCTTTTGTCCAAGTGATGACAGTAGCAAATCCGGCAGAATCTAGATAAGTGGTGGCGGAAATAGGGCATTCTGGGAAAAGAGGGGAGAAGAGAAAGGGGAGCTTCGATTTCATTTCCGATTATCTCTTCAAATCTAACAATAAATGGGGTTGAGTTTCTAATAATCTATCGTCATTAGTTAAAGTATCTGTAGATGTAGAAAATAAAATGTTCTAAATCTCCCAATTTTTTTAAATGAATTTTTTTGAAAAAACTGCTGACTTTTTTTTTATTTCACTGTCATTTTCAAAAAATTTCGATATTTTTTAAAACCTGTAATTCCGCCATCCGCTCATGTCTCAACAATTTTCAAAATATTGATTTTTTTTTCATCTTGTCTACATGGTGAAAAAATTTGTAAAAATTTAAACATTGTCAAAAAGGGGTAGTTTCAACGAACTCTAAGGAAGATGAGCTTTAGTAAAAAAAAACTCTAAATTCTATAAAAACTTTATCATTTTGAATTAAACCAGGTTTATAATAATGTGGTCACAATAATAATATTATTATATGCTACTATTATATAATATTATAATAATATTACGATTCTACCTAAAAAAAAAACCAAATAGAAAACTACTTAAGAACTCTAATTAGCACACATTTTAACCACTAATTTGCTGGAATCCAAACAGAGCAGGATGGTTGAAATTGCAAAAAAAAAATATTTTTGATATTGTTGTTTTTAAAACAATATAAAAAACGCTTTATTTTGTTTGAACAAAATTAAAAAAAAAAAGTGTCGTAAGTAATACGCTCCGTTTATTTCGGCATTCTTTGAAGATTCGGACATCTCTCTTGATCCAATTTACTTCACTTTCATAGTGACTTCGTGCCAACAAAATCCATGTTGCATGCAACACGTGCTCAACATTTCATTAGCAGCATATGCTCTAACATGCATGTTTTCATGTTGCAATTCTGTCGTGCAGAAGATGCACTTGGAGAGGAGACGATTGGATTAAGAATAAAGTCTCTTTGAAGCTATCTGTATCGAGATCCATGAAGCATGTAGAAAATTCGTTCTAAATTCAGGCGGAGCGGAACATGAAAGCGGGAAATAATGAAAATTTGAAAATCCACTTTGCCTCCTTGTTTAAGTCCAGAACAAGATAATTCCACAGCCTATTAGTCTTCCACCCAGATTTTTATGTCCGCATTTTGGGAACATTATGGGAATTTCCATTAAATTGACCCTATTTGTGCCCAAAAGCACTAAAATTTTACTTAAAGAGCACTTGTTGAGGAATTTGACCTTTGACCTTTGCTCGACTAAAATGACCATTGCTCATCATGTCTGGTGAAACATCAAATCTTGAGCAACTGCCCGTATTACCTACGCAAAATGGCCCACACAAGAAACAAAAGATCATATCAGCCCAAAAAATTGCCTCTTTTAGCCAAAAAAGAAAAGTTACATTTGGAACATTCGCATAATTGGAAGTAATTTAATGTTTAATTAGCTGATTAGAACAAATTAGACAAAAAGATTAAAAACTTATTTTGAAAAAAATAATAACTCGTTTTTTTAGTTAAAGGCTTCTGAGCATAGTAATTTGGATGTTATTTCAAAAAAAATAGGCAAATCGGTATAGTTTCGGAAATCAGGAAAATAACTTGACTACAGAATTTTCGAAATTTAAAAAAAAAAATTTATTTTTCAAAAGTTGATGACATTCACAAATTGTCCCAAAATTCTAGAACAAAGGGTTTCAAAATTCTGTCGAGAATAGCAGAGATGATTTTGAATGGATGGGTGGGGCTTTGCCACACGGGGGCAGAAGGACATAGGGCACTGGCAGGGCAATGTGGTCTTTGGGCACTATCAGCGCACTTGCTTTTGGCCATCGTCCAAAGGTACTTGGCAAGTAGCTAAGGGTACTTATGCTAAGGGCCCCTTCCGTATTCGCGGCAGGCAGAATTTGAACTTGATTTGGCGTAATGTTGTGTTGGTACTATGTAATTATTAAGCTTTGGTTGCGAAAGCGTCCCCTTGGGAATCTATCTATATTTTGAAGGGCACTAAAAATTGCCAAAAATTGAGTAAAATCAAATTGTATAATCAAATTGGCACCAAGGGCCCAAATTTCGTGATTCGTTCCTTAAGAAACTTTAAGGGATCGAATGTTTTTGCAGAAAGGCTAGAGATGAGATTGTTTTGAAGGGACATGGACTCAAGGGCCTCTAATCCTGAAACCTCGTGCAAGAGTAGATGTTGAAGGACACTGAGCTTTGGAGGGCCCTTAGTCGGCTTGATAAAATTGATAAAATTCAAGAAGCATTAAGATATTTTTCGTGCCAATAAAAACTTCAACCTATCCCGGGTCATTTCCAATTGTACCAATCAAAAATTAGTATATAATGATTTTGATCAAAATCATTTTAAACTAATTGATCCTCTAACTAACAGGAAGTTGATATAATTCTTTAATTTAACTTTACAGTAATTAATCAATAATTAATACTAAGCAATAATTAATTACAAGAATTACAAATATCCACTTTCACTTGACTTATTGCCGATATCAGGAAGGAATTTCAGTAGGTTCGTTTTTATAAAAAGTAAATTGGAAAAAACAGAGCTGTTCTAGAGAAAAAAGTTCGGTTGAATCAAATTCACTTCAAATCACTTTTCCTTTGCAAGTTCCGGCTTACAAGTACAAAACCGGAGAATTTTGACTAATAATAATGTTTTTCAATTGTTAGCGAGCGGTGCTGACTTTTGCAAAATTTTATAAATGTTTCTTTTTTAGAAAGAAAAACTGTTATAGTTACTGTTTTAAAAATCTCGTTTAGTAAATACTGTGCGTCTCTTTCTTCTGCAATATCAAAACCAACTACAGATGAAAGTGAGAGAGAGAGATCTCGTCATCGCACAAAAAAAATCACTTATTTTGAAACGAGCATTAAACGAAAAAGAGCATTTCCCTTCGATTGTTCAATTGACCAAAACAGGACCCTTAAGGGTACCTTCGTGAAGGGTATTTAATGTCTTCTTGCTGGTGGAAGTTCAAAATAAATTAACTTCAGCTTTCCGCAAATCCTTCAATACTCTCAGTGAGGTTAGTAGTTGTAATTCAAAAATAAAAAAAATTAATGTTAACTCAATTAAAATTAAAGCAAGGTGTTTTTGTTTATGTTGTGTTTAGAACCTTTGTTTAAATGCCGGGTTGCAGTTAATTTTTGGTTGTAGATGATTCGTCCATTTGGATGCAGGTCCTAAGTTGATACTTTGTTTATATTTGCTCTTTTAGAAGCTGAAATTAAAAAAAAAAGAGTGAAAATTTACCAAAAATGTGTCGAATTTTTTTAAATTGCGTTAATTTGATTTTTCATTTATGTTTTAATATTTTGACTTTACAATGATTCAGCTTCACCATATACATGACCAATTTCAAAAGACGACTAACAGTAGCTAATACATAGCGATTCATTTAAAGTAGAAATCTTATAACACAAATCTACAATTTACAATTTTATTTATTATTCGCTGTGGGTGCGTGACGGTTGCACAAAATGTCTCCGATTCTTACTCCTCGCCCAGCTACAATAGATGGTAATTTAAAATGCCCATGATTTGTTAGAAATAAAATAGGGGAGTGACATTGAAATCAAAATAAAATGCTACGGCCTTAGGTCGGGCATTTTACTAGATATGAAGAGTATTGGAACGGAATTCGCGGACAAATACTGGTCGTGAAATGATTACGCGCTTTTGATCACAGCGTTGTCATCTTGCCTCAAACTCAAAGAAATATCCCTTTGAGTGTGTTTTTTAATTCAAAATTTTCAAAATAATTTGAAAATGTAATCGGAATTGGTGGTGTTTTTTTGCATTAGCTGAACTTGAAATAGAAGTTTACCGTAAACTATTCGACTAATACTTGGGTAAAATTAAAAACAAAATAAATTATTATACTTTATATAACAGTATAAAACCATAATACCTTAAAATATACAGTGATAGTGGCAGAGCTGTCTGGACCGAACTGAACAAATCAGAATTTCATATGCTTTGGATGCAGAAAGTAAACGTCGGCGTCAGTCTGATACAATCGTAAAACACATTTTCCAGTTCGAAATTCGAAAAAGTTTTTAATTCAAAATTTTAAAAACTATTTAAAAAAAATTTGTTTTTGTGAGTAACTGATGATTCGAACTAGAAACTTGACGTGAAATTCAACAGTTTTTCCAAAGCAAAAATAAAATTGAGAGACTTAAGTAAGATAAAAAGTACGATATTAAGATATTTTAGTAAGATATCAAGGATTAGCCGATCAAGTTTCCCGTTGCTTGAAACAAGTACTTTTTTAATTATGATTAATTTTTTAATTCATTTTAGTGAAACTATTTTCAGAGTTTTAGTTATTTAAAACTCTTGAAGTATTGAGCCATTTTCAATAATTTGTTTCGGGGACTTTTGCTTATTCTTATTTTTCCACTGACTCGTTTCATTAACATTCTTCATCAATTTGTGATGATTTTACTTCATGAGATTTGATTTAGGAAATATCATTTTTAAATGAAACGGATCTACTGTTCTGTTCGAATTGAAACTGCGTTTCAAAACGACACTTTTCGGCTTCTTAGTAGAGTCGTTTGTTCAAATTTTTTTCGAAATTCTAAGATTCAAATTCCAGCTCTAACAAATTATCCCGCTGTAGTGAATTTGTAATAATTTCAAACTTCATTTTATCCAGTGACGACACTAAATTTTATTTCACCAAACATTGCTAAGGTAAATGTATAACAGAAATATGAACAAATAATACGCATATTGAAACATGGTTATTAAATTAGTATTCAACCTAATAATTGCCAAATTTAAGGCTGTATTTTTGATTTGGTAGGATGTGCGTGCATACATACGTACATTGCTCTACTTTGTACTACCAGCTCCAAAACCACTGCTCCATTAGATATTGAAGATTGAATTTAGCAATTGAACAACAGTTCTGCGCAGCAACGCTCCTTTGCTATTAAAAGTAATACTTACGACTAGCCAATGATTTTGGCCTAGCCAATTTGTTTTTGCAATTTAGGCAATTAAGCATAAATATATCGCAATTGGATTACCATACAATTGCTCAATTATAATTTTTGACGTTAATATTAAATTGTAGTTATAATTAAGCCATACGGGATTGAAACGAGGTCCACAATTGTGACCACCTAGAATCGGGTTACAGGACCACCGTAATACAACCTTTGATGAGTAGCAGTAATCCCGCATCATCCTATTATTAGCTCATTTCAACATCTAGTAATTCTCTTGTCAACCATTTTGAAGGGCACACTCATGTGGCAGCTGGTAGGCGAAAAGAGCCCTTAAATTGCTTCCGACAAACTTTGAGAAACGCTTGGAGTACCCATAAGAAAAAGAGGAAACTACACTTTAAGGAACGTTTCAACATCTAGAACACAAATACACAGAATTAACTCCAAATTTATGAAAACTTTTGAGAATGGAAATGGAAAATTTGAAAATGTATGCAATTTGAAAATGTTTGCAAGTCGTAGCATCGTTACCAAAAATGTTGCAGAAGAATTTTTGCTGTATTTTAAACTGTTACGGTAGGAGTCCTTTGCGTTTTTGTTCCATGCTAGAAACAATTTAAATCCCTTTGAGATTTTAATATTGATTGATTGATTGATTGATTTATTGATACCTTCTTATTTAGTTCTTGAATTAATTAAAAAATTAATTTCTCGTATTGTATTCAACGCATTCGTATACATAATTTCAAGCGTCACACAATATGTTCTACTTAGCTTTCTTGAAACATGAGTCAAAACGTTTGGTAACAGTAAAATCCGCTTTTCGAACCCTTCTTTTCTGAGGACATTTTCTTTGGCGGTGTCATAGTGAAAATTCAAAACAAATTGGAAATTTTGCAACAAGATCGGTGTAAAACCTTCCTACCCATCTACATAAAGTTTACTTTAAAATTTGGCAAATTTGACAGCATAGAAGGAAGTTAGTGATGTTGAAGCGAGATTGTGACAATTTGTGAAAATGATAAGTTGAGAAAACTTTCAAAGTACCCTTAAGTGGGCTCAGGATTCTCCGGCATCAGATGTCAACCACTTTTATTTCAAGTACTGGACAATAGCAATTGGATAATAAGGCTCAACAGCATATTTTGGCGTTTAAATGCTGTTTAATAGATTTATTACTACAAATTCACAAAAATGAAAGAGTTTTTCCGACTGAATTTCTAGCATGTTTTGGTGTGAGATTATCATAAGAATTAGCATTATCTTGCTCAAAACATTCGCACATATTTTTCAATTTTTCAAATTTATGAGAAATCTCAACTTTTATTTAAACAGACACTATTATGAAACTTACTAGGTTACATTTTTTTGTTTGACAATTTATTGTTATATTATATTTATATTGTTATGAAATATAAAATTGTAAATATTGTTTTCGTCGATTAAAAAAAGACTATTCGAAAATATGCTTTACCGTTTGTTCTGATCTAAATCACTATCAATTTCACGGCGTGTAGAGGGTGTATAAAGAAAACGGATTGGTTTCAAATTATTTCGGCTTCTTTAGGAGAAAAAATTACCTTTAAAATGAAAAAAAAGCCTTTCCCTTTCTGGCTAGATGATCCTTTTTTTACCTTTTAAAATTAGTCTCTACTTTTTAAACGAAGAAGTAGTGAGGATGCATTCTGCTTATCAACTGATCTGTGCCTTATTTTTCACGGAGGATTAGTGTTCAGGATTAGTGGGCGGCGGCAAGTTCCCATTGTGTTTGAAACTAATTTAAAAAACGGGCGTCATCCCCTTTTGTCCTGGGATTAACTCGTTGGATTACTAAAAATCAAAGTTTTGTAGTGATATACTGACCTAAAATTTAAAATTAAAACGATACCACCACACTGCAGCATCTGCATTTAAACTTAGAATTAAAAAAAAAAATTTTAGTGTACCACATGAAACACAAAATTAAAAATAACTTATGTGAAATAATTTTTTCCTAGTCCAAATATCTAAAATGACTTGAATGTTGGCAAAAAAAAACAGGAAAAAATACGTTGTCGTAAAAGTAGCACAAATAAAGTCACTGTTATTGTAAAACCAACCCTAGCCCAGTAAATGTGTCATTTCCAAGGGTTAAAATGAACACAAATTGAGGGGGGATGACATAGGCTGTATAAATGGTGGTTATAAAAACAAATCCATGTCCATGGGCTGGAAGTGGGTTTTTGTTGACAATAAAATTGGGAAGTACGTCCATTACTCACTCAAGAAAATAATGGTAAATTTATATGTTGTTGACTTGTTAACTTCTAAGGAGTCCTACGCTGTAATAGATGAGTAATGAGCCCCTTCCTCTTGTAAAGCACACCCCATTAAACCTACCCCATCATTTTGGCCTAACAAGAACAAACCAAGGGGAAATGATAGGGTGCGCATGAGACAAAATCAAGTCATTAGGCAACCTTGGACAATACCTGAAATTACGCACTTGAGACCCAATTGAGAAGTACTCAAACTCCTTAAAACGGACGAAAGACGCCAGAAATGGATTTTTCAAAATCTTTACCTAAATATTTAATTCTGATTCTATCATGTATAATTTTCCCTGGTCTAGGAGAGGAAGACAAATCGATGTAAACATGGCTAAATCAGTTTTAGTCCATAATTGCATCCTTGATGCTCTTTGTTTTATTTTTTTTTTCAATGCAATTACAAATAAACAAGATATGTAATTATACTTGCGCAAATAGATGTAAAGAGTTCAATTCCAGAATTGTACATGTTTTATTCTCCTCGTTTTGAAACTAAATAAGGTAGTAAATTATACATCCGCAATAAGTTGCAGTTAGAAACAGAGAACGACAAAAATGTATGATGCATACATGAAAAAAATCCATTTTGCTTTTGCGAAGGTATTTTAAATCATCTTAGAAAATGTAGCTTTATCGTCACACTAGCAATCCAAAATGTTTTTGTGTCACGATAAATGGGACTTGCTGCAAGATCTTTTTACTGCATAGGCACGTCGAAGCTCTTGAAAAGCTTGTATATTTTTGTTTTAAGATTACAACCACGTTCTTCCACTTTTTGAAAGTGCAATTTTCAAATAATCTCATTCTGAAAAGCTTACGTGGCAGGGCCGACGTATTCAAGAACCAACTTCCTGAATATGCACCAGCATCAAACACGTCCTCCCCATAAACGTCAGAGGCTATATGACTATAAAATATTTATTTTATTTATCTAAATCAACCTTGTTCAATTGTAAAATTTACTCAAGCGTAACCAGTAACATACGTCTTTAATTGGTCAATCATATCGTGTTGTCTTGCACTCGCTATTTGTAATACGTTATTTTGTACTTGTAGGAATCATGTTGAGACAAATCAATCACAACTAGAAATACTTGCGTTGAGCAAATGCGACGTTTTCATTGTCTTGGCTTTTGCTTTTTGGCTTTTTGCAGCATAATTGGAGTATTGCGCTATGCTATCCTTTATCTTCATTATTGTTGCTTTCTCCTTTATTTCTTTTTCGCAGGATATAAGTCGCTATCTGCTAGAAACTTAATAGGATTTTTATGAAGTTTGTCTCATCAAGGAAGCGTCCTGGCTCGTGAGACGTGAGAATCTAGACAATTTATAACGAAGCGGAGAGGGCCATGGTGATATGAATTATTGACCAAGAAGAAATGCGAAAGCACGGAGAAAGTGCATTATACAGGCTAGGCCTCCGGCAGTGGAAATTGAGCATAGCCTCAAGAATTTGTGATGAAAAGCATGAAGCGAGCGGTGATGCAGCAATAGCAAAAAAAAATTTAAAAATAATATATGGGATTTTTGTTTGAAAACGCACTAAAATTTACAGTGCTGTATTAAAAACGTCATTATATTTGAAATTTGAAAAGCCATGGAAGATATCAACTAATCCAAAAAGATAAATAAGAACAAAATTCTTGCTGAATTTTGCAAAACATAATTAATTAATTTGTATCTTTTATATAATAGTCAGATGAAACACTTTTGCTAACAAAGAATAAACAAATTTTGTAAAAAAAAAAACACAACAAATATTTCTGGCTCCTTCTCTAGTAAATACTTTGTCATCTGCTCCAATGTTAAGATTGTTTATTTCCTTTAAATATATTGGTGTATATATATCTTAAATAATTAGTTAACTTTGACATTGAGAGTAATTGTCCAATTTCTGGCGATAATTTGAAACGAGATGATTCAATGCTGAGATAAAAAAAACTATCTATCCAACTATCTCCAATTACTAATCTTGAAATTGTCGGTACTTTTATTTTTAAAGAATTCATCAAATTTTTCCGGACCTATTCTCACAGTCATTGTTTGAACCTATAATTAGTCATATGTGTGAACTTTTTGAAAAGCAGCCGTGATGGTGATAACATCAAAAATAAACATTCGGGGTTTATAAAATTTTATAGCCAAAGGCAGAGGCCCTTAGAGGTTCATTTCATTTTTAATAGTAGCCCTTATTGTATTCCCGTACTTTTTATTACTTAAATGTAAATCCCAACTAAAATTTCAAGATGCATTATTCAGTAAACTTCAAGTTATAAAATCCCAAATTAAAAGTTTTATTTTATGGATGCAAGTAGGAATTTAGCTATTACCACAAAATGGTTCAATAAAACAAGAAACTGTACAAATACGAAAAGTTAATTTGTTTTAAAGTTTGAAAGTAGATTTTTTTAACGAACTTTATAAGTTGCCATAATTTGTGAAAAGGGCTTCCTGCAATTAAGTTGTAAACAAAATCTAACTCGCCATCAAATAAAACAACCGCAAACATACGCACTTTTATGTAAAAAAAATTCTTAAAGCGGTTTTGCTAATGCAATAACAAAAATGCTTAACACACATTTACATACAATGTTGAAAACATGTTCAATGTTAAATATGTAGATAAATTTTTGTTATTAGTTGTACATTTTAAGTTAATATTCTACTTATTTGCTATTTGTAATTTTCATTTAAATTAACTGTGCTTCAATTATCACCACTTATCGCTACTTACTGAAAAAGATGCGTGATTGGAATGACGTTTTTATTTGAGGTTGGGAGCCACGCCCAGTTTCTTGTTTAAGAGCAATGCAATATCCTCTGCTGAAATTGTCCTACTATCTTATATCTGTTTTCGGTGAGTCGATAGTTGGATAGATTCAAAAGAGTTTATGGAGCCAAGGAGAAATATCATCAAAGGATATCGAAAAGTGCAATTCTATTTAACCTATATCTGTCCATCTGTTGCCTAAATGTACATGCACGCTAGGACAGTGTGTACTATATTGTTACTTTGGGACAACCATGTACCTCATTGGGAAAAAATTTCTGTAAAACTTGAATTTTGCTTAGAATGTGTAGCTTTAGGTATTACAATCAGTTGCACGGAGGTGGCTCAATTAGAAGAATTCCAAGATGACACTAATTGGGTCATTTGTCACTCTTAAATGGAACCTTAAAGGAAGCTTTAAGGTTCGGTTTTTAAGGTAAGGTTTAAGGTTCCAGATTCGAAATTTGGAAAATTGAGACGTAGTCAACATGAAGCGCTATATTTCACAACCACGTTTTTTTCTTCACCGAAATCAACCACACCCCTTGACTTCTTTTTCCTTGACGGAAATTTCTAAAAGCTTAAAAACAAAGAAAAAGTTGATTTGAAATTCTATTGAGCTACATAACTCTAAATCGTAAATAAAATTTTAATTATGTGATTTTGAAATGGCATGCAAATAATATAAGAAAAGCACAAGAAAATATGAAAAAAATTAATTCGAATAATGTATTTGGTTGTTTTAAAGTCTCGCCGGCTCTGGGATAATATAAGCTACAAATGAAAAGTAAATTATGAATTTCAATATTTCTATGATTTTTTTTTCAATATTGATGGTCATGATGGTAGCGTGATTTTTGGAATGTATGGAAATTGAACATGTTTATGAGTCTTACGTTGTTTTTGGGCTATTTTTTCTTCCGCTTTGCAACTGCTGTTCCAGTTTACGAGTGTCAAAATGAAAAAAAATCTTTCTTTGACGGCAAAAGCACAAGGTCGCGTTTCAATTTAGAATCAACCAATCAAAGATGAGAGATAAATGGGTTTATGAATGGTAGTTTGCAAATAATTTCAAGTATATTGTGATATGAATGTAAATACGGCGTAAATTTAAAAAATTAGAATGGCAATTTAAGAGTAAACTTAAACAGGAAAGTAAATTTACATATAAGAAATTTAAACCTGGTTCCATGTCAATAACGAGAAAACCTAAGCCTCTTTTTATACTAAAATTGTTCTCGTGGCACAATGTCGTCATTCGTGATGAGAAACTATTTTTACATACCGCGAAATTTGCTAAAATGAACAGAAATCAGCAATCTGCCAAAATTGAAATCACTCTTATTCCCTGACATTGTCGTATAACAATTCTCATTGGTTCCTTTCCGAACACTAAAATTTTTCGCGGACAAATGATAAGCGTCTACAATATTTAGGTATTTCGGTCCACTATTTCTCCAAATATGGCAACTTTGAAGAAAAATTTGTTTTATTTAGTTTCGTTTAGTTTCAAAAACCAGTGTTATTTCTTAATTTCAGCCAAAAAAAAATTTACCCAAGTTTCACTTCTTGTAGCATAAATCCGGAAAGCGTGTGGGTCGATGAAGGGTGAAGTAACTTTCTTTTCGTTATTTTTAAATGAGCATCGGCTCTTGCTCATCATGTCAAATTAATGGTTTTTACAGCTTCTCGTGCCTGTAACAAAGTAGAGTGCCGGATTGTGCTTGAAATCAGGTTCTGTTAAATGATGGCCAGTTGTGGCATAATTTATGGACACGCCTCCTTTGTCTTTCACTTAACAAGCAACCAACTCCACTTTGTTGACACTAGCAGGAATGTCATAGCGAGTGGCATTAGCAAAGGGTCTTCAGTTTGAAAACTTTGCCATAAATGC
Source organism: Bilobella aurantiaca (assembly GCA_021029175.1). Lineage (NCBI taxonomy): Eukaryota > Metazoa > Arthropoda > Collembola > Poduromorpha > Neanuridae > Bilobella > Bilobella aurantiaca. The sequence goes on from VYYI01001114.1 coordinate 20,821, forward strand.
AAAATGCTCATAACAAGCCAACTTTGAACTTGGACACGAATCTCACGTACGCATAATAAAATCTTAGTTTCAAAATTATTGCTTGAAATATAATCCTAACTAGCTTCAAGATATTTGTCTATAAGTAAGGCTTAAGAAAGATAAGTAGTCGAAGCGATACCATCAAAATAATTGTACTACATAACAAAAAACCCATTGAATAACCCTAGTTTTAAAACTGATTGATTTACCTTCTATAGTTAGCTTGATACGATCATCAAACGATCATCTAATAAATTCGACTTACCACTTATTTGTATTACAGCATATTATAACAAATCTATTTAGTATTTTCTAAATTAACCTAAAATACTAAATTTTTGCAAAAATAGCCTTATTTTTAAAGAAAACTATCTCAAAGCGGCCTAAATTTAGACCTAATGGAAATAATAGTCAATTCTTGAAAGTTGGCGGTAGAAGCGGAAGTGGTATAATTATTTCTATTATTAGCATATTCCTCTTATCCTCTTTGGTTCTAAGCTAGGTACTGCGATTAGTTGAAAACTTATTTAAATATTTGTCATGCCTTTGGGACAAGGTACAAATAGGAAGGTAATAAATAGCTTTTCGCAACAGCTCATCCAGTCAAGATGCATTAGGCAGAGAGTCCTCTACTGAATCATGGCAAATAGCATCTGCACTTAAATTACACAATTACGCTGCAAGACAGGTCATGAACTCCATGGCGGCTTTCTGGCCTACAATCAACATGCATACTTTGCCAATATGCTAAATAATATTAGTTTGACATTAAGAAATGTTACATTACGTTATTGAAGTAATTTAACTTAAACTTAATATTAGTGTCCCGATTTCCTGTAACTCAATGCACCAAATCAAGTTTTAATTGCCCTGGGTCATCCTCATGGGTGACTGGGCATCACTGATCATCCCTGGGTCAAATTTTTCAACTGAAAACGGATCGGTTTTCTTGGAAGGTTTATTTGTAGAAAACACTTAATCATTTCATACTTAATTTCTTTTTTCTGGAAAACAACTCTTTCCGTAACTAAATCAATTGCTTCTCACTTCCGCAGAATTTATGGGCCATGGAGAAAGTACCTTAGCAAAAGGACCTTACCTGATAAGGATAATTTTTTCGTTTTTAGGCCCTGTTGCTTTTAGCGCTTATATTATTAGGGTAAGTACCCCTGCTACCCCTGAACTCATAACAAATATCGTTTCGGTC
>VYYI01001115.1:0-22042 GCA_021029175.1 Bilobella aurantiaca
CAGAATAGCGACCCAGGATTTCTTCGGCTGGAAAATACTTTTCTTTAAAAAAAATCACTTTCAGGAGTTTTTTTTTCATAAGATCTTCCTTCTAAAAAAATTTTCATGAGATTTTTTTTTTTCAAAACAAATAACCTGTCACAGGAATTTTTTCAAATAATACATTTTTTCGTAAGATTTTTTCTTTACACAAAACACTTTTTGATCAGATTTTTTCTTTTTAAAGAAAAACGCACCTTTCCCAATTCATTTTCTCCTTTTTTTTTTGTAAAAGAAAAATTATTTTCTTTGTTTATTATTTAATTCTTAATCACGAAAAAATTCATTTAAAACACAATATCCGCTTATTGCAAGCATTGACTTCAACTTAACTTAATAACTTAAACTGTAGGAATGCATTGAGTAAATTGGGGTAATTTTTGGAGATTTGGAAGATGATCTCCTCTCATGAGCCCTTGGCTCTCTTAATTTGATTGTTGCCTTAATTGCCGTTTTAATGAAAGTAGAATTAATTGTTGAGTTAATGTGAACATTGACTGATGAGCTTATTTGAATTGTTTGAATTGATGAGCGGAGGAAGATGCTATTGTTGGGATATAGCACTATGAGGATTAGATCATGAGTCTGAGCAGAGCGTAACGGAATCTCCCTTGGTCAACACAAAAGAGAAAACTTGAAATGTTCATAAGTTTCACTTTCAACAGGCCAACTTTACCTCCTTCAAAGCATTTCCCCCTCATTTTGCATCATATTCAACGCCCAGCAACAATCGAGGCAAGGACGCGTGCGCCGCAAACGTCTTTCAAACAAAAAAACGATGTGGATTCTTTGGGCTGCTTGCCATATGCCATGCCAAGAGCCAAATCGCTCATCTTTCGTCAACTATAACAAATTGCCCTCCCAGAGATCACATATTTTCAAACCAAACGCTTATTCTGAAATTTTGGTATCTTTTAGAAAAACTAGAGTAATTTTTTAGAAATAAGATTCTGGTCTAGATTCTTGTTCGAATGGTATTACATCTTCGCCCTTTTTAAAATGAAAAGTTTTTTAAAATTTGTAAATTAATTTAATTAAGAAAATCTCATAACTTTTTACTCTGCGTTTATTATTGTAAAAAAAAACTGTATTATTTTTATTTTATCTTACCTGCAGCTTTCTTATTTTTTGGCTTCGAAATAATTTTAAAAACTGAATTTTTCTTCAGTTTTTCTTTTTACAGTTTGAATTCATTTTCTCGTTCCTTCAATATTGTAGAATTAAAAATCGACCAGAAACCTTTAGATAAGGTGATTTTTTTTTTCAAACTTTCACAACAAACAATTAATTTTTTTAAATGTCTATAAATGGTTGGAATTATGGTCCAAGGAAAAATGGGATTTGACCGCTAAGGCAGTTGGATTGGAATTTGATAAATTGAGAGCAAGGTCACAGAAGAAGTAGAAAGTGAAAGTTTGGAATTTCAAAGGAATTTTGAATGCTTGTTTTTGACGCGTGTCCTGGAGGGAAATTGGACCAATTTGGATCACAGTGGGTGATCTCGTAGAATATTTTTAGGAAGTACTCAATCTATCGCCAAGGGACCCTGGGCCCTGCAAAAGAATTCAAAATCGAAGAATCTTTGGCCCTTTGAAGGGCTCCTACAGTCCCTCAGTCTCAAAAATATTCCCGTTCCTTTAGATCCAAGCTCCGATGACCCACATTTTAGTTTTCTCAGAACCAAAGTCGCAAAATCATCAAGAAAAGATTTTTTTTCAAATTCTGAAAAGGAGTTTTAAAAGAAAAAAAGCGTAATTACAAGTTAAAACTAGCTAAAGAATAAAAGAATTAATTTTTTTTAAGCTTTAAAGAAAAAGTAAAGAATATTAATGATGATTTTTTTCCTATCTTAAAAATCTTTTTAAACCGATGAATCAAAAGTATAGAGAAAGTTGGCTGATTGTTGTTTATTAAAGACGCTTTAAACTAATTGACTTGTGCGACCAAACGTTATTGAATTTCTCTATTGACACAATTGGTTTTAATTATTAATTGATTCACTCCATCAGAGTCAAGTGCACTTGAAGGGTGGACGATGGAAGAAAGTGGGGAGGAATGCCTTTAAATAACAATTTCTCTGAAGGATCCATTAGAAAAGAGACAGGATGACAAATGGTTTTAGCAGGGAGGCAAGTCCCTCCCTTGTCATTTTTAAAAAATTTAAAAATTCAAACAAGGTCAAGGACGCTTTGAGCACAAGATCACCATCGGAGTGACCCCTTATACGTCAACGATGATTCAAATGGCGATAACTGCAATACCAAAAAATACACAAAAATGGACCGATAACTTCCATCAAACCATCCTCTTAAAATCTTCATCTTCAATCATCTGAACTGGTTAAATAATTTTTTTTGAAAAAAAAAAACATTGTTTTTATTGAGTTAAATCTTAAATATTTAAATTTTTAACACTCAAAGTTATCTCTTATTGAAAATTTTCAATGAGCCCTCAAAAATATTCTTTTGTTTCAGTTTAACACCAATTAATTTTTTCTTCTACTCTTCCAACGAAACTTAATTACACCAAAGTAACCCATTTCAATTAAAACATCTTTCGAACGGCGCCGATCTTACACAAAAAATTCTTAATTTTAAAATATTCATTTACTCAGCTATATATTTTGCTCAAATCTACAACGGAATTCAGTTAATTTCTATTAAAAAGATGAAAGTATTTTTTTTAATTCATCAAAAAAAAAGGTAAAGTCAAATAAATCTCTTCAATCAAATGATTAGACAAAAAATAGAGAGCAATAAAAAAAATAAAGAAAAAATAAAACTGAATACAAAAAAAGAAGCCAACTTTCAGCTCTCACCACTTTGAAATGTGTTATTTAATAGCTCCAGCCATGGAATAATTATTATTATAACAAACTTAATACTAGTTATTTCTTAGTTTAAAACAAATAAGAATAATTAATTATTTCTTCACATTTTATTTAAATTAATGCCATATTTAACTACAATTAAATTCAAAGTTTTCATGTTCGTAAGCCCGTCGATGGCGTCTTGAAGTGCGTATCGCTTATTTGTTAGCGCCATCTATCACCCATTCACAAAACCCTCGGGACAAAGACCCTCCTTTCTTCTCCGTCCCTCAAAAGTGTTGAATCAACTTACCTGACTCACTTAATTGCGACTTAATGCGTGATTAAAAAAATGAGATGGTTCAGTAATTACGTTAATTGAACCTTGGTTAACAAATTGGTGGATTTAGAAATTGCAATTAAGTTAAGTCTAATTAAGTGTTTTGTGAGAAGCGGTGAGGTTGAGTGAGGCGTTTCCCTGTGTTATTCCGTGTTGGTTGTGCGTTGTGCCTGTGTGAAGCCTTCGTTGAGAAAGTATTTGTTTTGAAGTGAAAAAGAATGGTTGCAGGAGGGAGGTTGAAAAGCGAAGTGGAAGCCTCTCCCATCTCTCTGTCCCAAGTGGTCATGACCTGTCCAAAGTGACGATGAGTGTGACACAGTGACCTCGGAGTGACCCAACGTGTCAAGTGGCCCCAGTGGCCGGACAGGCCCCGACGGGCCAACCCTACCCTACCCCAGTGAGCAGTGAGCGTGTGGGGACATGAACAAGTTGTCCTTTCGGGCCAGGGCGCTGGACGCCTCCAAGGCCCTGCCCGTCTACCGTGACACCGAGATCCCGGACACTGCTGACTGCTCCAACATCAATCGGACCGTCCCGCAGATGCCCACGGGCATGGAAAAGGAGGAAGAGTCTGTAAGGCCACGATTAATCATGTTAATCAAGTAATTAAGGACCAGAGAGAGGTAGCCATCTTTTCGCCACGTCGCACCTCCGCTCTGTGTAGAGCAGGGGGAGGGAGAGTGAGGAGAGCTCACTCACGTGCGCTACGCTGTCGACCGCCAACTTTAGGCATGTCAACAAACTCATTCAGATGACCATGAGTCATACCGCAACTGATTAACGATTGATCAGTTATCAATTTACAATTAGGTTTCCGAAGTATGTAATACGACGATTTGCTAGGACTCATAATATGATGTGGTCTTTTAAAAGTGAACATCGTTGCCCTTCTGTTATTTTGATGAAAATTGCATTCATTCGAATTTTTCAAACTGGATAACTGGAACAGACTAATTAATGCAGTCATTGTTTTTTTTTTCATGGAAATACGTTTTCATTCTCATAGAATTGGCCTTTGATTTGTACTTATAAATTCGGTCATTCTCTGAACAAAAATGAGTATCCGGAGAATTATGAACCGGAATTTGTATTGAATACTCAACATTTAACGCATCGTACTTCGTACACGTTACAGGCTGTAACTTACAGCTAGAGCTGAAGCTGAAACTAATTATTTATGACACTAATATCGTACAATTACGCTAATTTTCTTCTAATCATAACCCAGATTAGTTCGGTTCACTTGTTCAGTGTTTTTTTTAATGAGGACTTTGAAATTAATTTTTTTTTAACTTTTTTTTCTTTACAGTGGACTTTACAATTTCGTGTTAGTTGAATTATGATGGAGAAAACCAAACAATTTAGATTAGATCACGATCTTTTCAATTGACCGCGTACTAAATGCAGTTTAAAGACTGATGGCGTTAATTATGTAGTACCGTATGCATGTGTGCATGTACATCATGAAAATGTAGGTAGTTTAATTGAACATGCGAGCAAAAATTTCCTCAAGAGTCCATGAACTGCGACTGAAAAAAAAACGAAATTACGTTACTTATTAGTTGCATTCAATATTTAGCGAATTGTCAATTATAATTTTTTTTCGAAAAATGACAAATCTGAATGCGTTTAAAATAATTTATTTGCTTTTAATTTGGAGATGTGTCATGTGTGGGGTCTGTGCATTCGTGTTAAGTTTAGAGCGCTGCCCGCAGCAAGGTACGGGTGGTACAGGATACAGGAAGCTGTCGGATGTTTCACCTTTTTGCGGGTTTAGTGAACTTAAAAGTAGTCACATTATCTTATTGTTGTCAAATGGCTTATGAGGTGGCATCGGTGGTGCTGACGGTGATTTCGTGATTAGGCAGTAGATTTGCAATGAATTTAGACTGATTGATTTCAATGACGTTGCAGGAACATCATCTCCAACAGGCAATTTGTATAGGAACGACCATTCCAACGCCGGAAGTGTTTTCCATTGATGATCTGTCGATGTACGACTTCATGTATCCACCAGACTACAAGACACCACGACAACTCATTTACATGCAACGTAAGGGAAATTGCCTTTTGCATGATTTAACGTACTACTGTCCGCCGAATCCTAAATGCGTACTGGCGAAAGTCTGCTTATCTTTGACAAAATGGCAACGTAAAGTTTAATGTTTCTGTTGTAGCATTTTCAATGGAAGCCGACATTCCGGACTACGATATGGACTCTGATGACGAGGTTTGGATTAGCGGTCAGTCGATAAAACTGGAACTCACACCGGATAAAGTACGGTTGTGTATGCTTTCGGCGGGAATTTTTAATTTATAAGTAGTGTACATTATTATGATGGGGCCTACTCTTCACTTAGTTTGAAGAAATGATGGATCGCCTGGAGAAAGGAAGTGGTCAGACTGTGGTAACTCTGCAGGAGGCCAAGGCTTTGATCAAAGAGGATGATGATCTCATAATAGCTGTATATGACTACTGGCTGACCAAAAGACTTAAGACGGTAAAAATTGGCAATCTCTTTCTCTTTCTTGACAGTTGTCGATTTATGTATGATAAACTGACTTGCAGCAACATCATTTAATTCCTCAAGTTCGGACCGAAGCTCGGCATGGAATTTCCAATCACAATCCCTACATTGCCTTTCGAAGGCGAACGGAGAAAATGCAGACACGGAAGAACCGAAAGAACGATGAGTCCTCGTACGAGAAAATGCTCAAATTGAGACGTGATTTGTCGCGAGCTGTGACGCTGCTCGAAATGGTCAAGAAGCGTGAGAAATCTAAACTCGAACATCTTCACCTGTCCATCGAAGTATTCGAAAAGAGGTTTGCAGAACGAGTGCAAAGCGACAATTTGCTTTTCCTGAACATTTATGTACGACTAGTTCTTAGCTGAAAAATGTCGATTTTTTTCAGGTATCAAGCTGGAGATTTTTCGGGTCAAGTTGTAAATGAAGCCCTTTCTCAGCGTCCTGTTCGTCCAGCGTTTACACAGCTCTATCAAGGGAATCACTTGCCCTGGTCGAAAGACAACCCCATCCTTGCATCTCTCACACGCAAGGAAAAGAGACAGTATAAGAAACGACGCCATAAAAGTGCTTCCAAACCAACGGCAACTGTATCATCTACCAGTTTGACCGTTGGACCCACCTCGTCAAGCCAGGTCAGTATTTAGATCAATTTCAATATAATATATTAGGTCAAGTCCAATTCGCAATTGTCCTATCGGGAGAAGGAAATAGGAAATATTACCATGAAATGCATATAATTGAAGTTATACTTAATTTTGTTTTAATTGCAGAGCCTGGATTACGGTGACGCTGATTTGATGAGCTCGGATGAGGAAGTGGTGACCCCGCCTTCGGACGTAGATGAAGAAGAAATTGAGGGCCCCTTCCCATTTAGGCGTCGTCTCAACTGTCATTACAACCTTGTAAGAAGATAAGAATAATTCAACTGACTTTAATATTAAACCAAAAAATGTAGTCTATTACGAATTTTCAGAAAATTATTAGCTTGCGCAATACATGCAAATTATTCTCTTAATAATATACAATATAATATTTGAACGATGATCTGTCATTTTTCATTTTTGCAGGCAGCTGAAGCGTCTTCTCCGCCGAGGGCTTCGAGTATGGAAGAAGGAACTGGTGATACATTAAATTTCTTTCCAGCTTCCGCGAAGCTCTACGGTCACAACCGTTATATTGGTTCTGCGCGGCGACGAATTGGACGCGGTGGAAGGTGAAACTTATACTAAACCTGAATTAATAGAAGTTGTGCTCTTTAGGATCAAGTAGTTAACGTAAATAACATATTTGAACAGGATGGTGATAGACAGGCAAACTCGAGAAAATGACAACTTTTGGAGATCCGTTGGCTTCGACGTATTCGATTCCGGTCGACGCCGTGAGCCAAATGAGTCTCCAGCCACTTCAACTGAAAACTTTACGCTTGGTCATTCTCAATCGCCGAAACGTGAAGTCTGTCTTCCTCGGATCACCGATATACTAGGAAAACAAGTTCCCCAAAAGTGAGTTATCGAATTTTCGAGAAAAAAAAACGTATGAACTTTCACGTAGTTATTGTTACTATTTTAGACACACGCAACCGCCAATGCAGACGACCTCTTCCTCGAAGTCAAGCTCTATATCTTCTACGAAAAGTCCAAGCCGATCTCAAACTCTGTTTTCAATCTCTTCCGCTTCAAACGTTCAGATCAAAGAGGAGGAAATTGAGGTATCAGATTCCCCGCCAAAACTCGCCGCCTTCCTTGGAACGGTCTGTTCGAGGGACGACAGTGACATGATGCTCTTCGAAGTAGCCAATCTTCTAAACGATCCGGAACCCCACCAAGAAGCCACCATTGACCCACCATACTTTCTCCAAGGAGATGTGGATGCCCCACCGCTGGACACCAATTTCCTATCCAAAAGTAGTGCCGATCTCGTAAATATGCAATTTTTGAATGACCCACCCCTTTTTCGAACAGAACCCGAGTGGTTTGAGTTCCCGGACTTGACAATTGACTCGGAGCCACCATTTGACCTTGGTGGGGCCGACAGCGATGGGGAGTCTGACTGCTCCCACGGGAAACCTACCTGTGACATGCTCGAAATCGAGGTGGGAAAGCAGGAATTAACGGAAGGAAGGACAGTTGAGGGGTCATCCATGCGACCAGAGGGTCAAAAAAGTCAGGATTCGGGCTCTACATCCACCGTGAGTATCAACGTACTCTTCTCTCCAGAAAGCTATGTGAATCATGGTAAAAGTAATGGAGATGCAGTTGAGATGGAGGAAGAAATTGGAAGCGAAGGAGGAACTGAACCGACGAGCACAATATTTAGTCCTAGTGAAAAGTATCAGCACGTGTCATCAAATGGGGAAGGACTAATGGATACCGAAGAGTCGAATGGGTCTTGTCAAGGGTCAGAAACCCTTCATCCAGAAGTTCTCGCCTCTAAGCCCCTCCCCCTCTCACCTTCGCCTCAAAACGGCGTGGCCTACCTTCGAGATCAGTTTGTCACAGAATGTGGAGACAAGACGCAGCGTAGTTTCAAGAATTTAGTATTTTGTCCAGAAATAGGCATTTAGGATTGTAAAAACAACCCTCTTTATTGTTTTAAAATTTACGGCTCTAGGCGTCCGCATCTTTTACCAATTTCACAGTTCTTGAATCTTGAGTGAGTTCACAGTTCAGTCAGTCAGTCCATTACCCTCATCTAAATTATTGCGTGTTCAGTAGTTTTTTAGAAAAATTCAAAAACTTTGTCATGTTCCAATTTATATCCGTGTTAATGTTAAAACGTAGATTTCCACCGACTTTCAGTCGGCTAACTGTTACCAGATTCAGGTCGGATAACTTTAAAAATCGGTGTTTGATGTAAAAAGAAATTATAAAATGATAATGTAGGGGGAGTTGAGATTGTGTGGTGGTAAAGGTCAACGCCAACCTAGGTCAATGGTAATGGTTTCTCATAGGCGTAAAGCTTCGGGTCAAATGTCAAGGTCTCCCAAACTAGGTCAATTGTGAGGACCTAGGATGAAATCAAAAGGTAAAATTCCCCAAATGATGAAGTAGTTGTGTAGTTAAATCAAAGAAATAAAATTAGTGCATTCTCAGTTAGGCTCTGCAGTCCCTTTGCATGGTAAACCTTTGTTTAAAGGAAGAAACTACTAAGCTGTGTGATATTAAACTTAACTTAACTTATGATTAATAAGGACTACAATGTAATTTCCGTTTAAGGATTATAATTACCTAATATGTACTAAATTAACTCCTATTTAGTAATTTAATTAGGAAAGGGAGGAGGGGAGGTAGGGTTAAGGTCAAGGTGTACAATTGGCCAGGTCACTTTGAGCTATAGGTGGAATTGATAATAACTGTTGTTCCTTTTCTCATCTCCAAAAACTAATTCTTCTCAATTTGTTAAAGTTAGAAAAACCTTCCTGTTTCCAGAACCCCTTAATTTCTATGTTTTAGTTAATGTAGCAAAGGCAATTTAGTTGTGTATTTAATTAATCGATATTAATTATGGCCACAATAGATTGTCCTAACTCTCGTTCAACTTTCCCTTTTGTCAAATGTGTCTCTTTCATGAATTTCCCCGTTAACTCACTCAACCCCGCGCATCATTATCGTCTTTTGTATTGTAAAACTATAAAAAAAAAATTCTTTTTCTAAAAAGCAACTCGTACAAGTGCAAAGTGAAAAAAAAATATTGAAATCATAAAAAGAAAAAAAAAGATGAATATGGTTAACACGAGGAAAAGCAAAGAAAAAAATACAAAAATAAAAGTGATAAAGGAGACTTCCTGGAGCTGGAATTGCAATCCTGGATTCATGTAGTAACTTTATTTTGGCATCTGATATTTTCCGAATTTTGAAACTAGCATTTTCACTGAAGCGTGATTCATGATTAAATTACATTTTGGAATGAATAATGTGGTTTTTACGAACTTAACATCAACTATCGGAATAAATATTTTTGAAATAAATTATGTAAATCACAAAAAAAATTGTTGCAGAAGTGATATGAAGTTGGCTTTTCTTGAGAAAAATAGAATCTTAAGCAGTTGATGAGGGATGCTGGGTCGTTTATCACAATCGTTGGAATCTGGGGGAGGTCAAAGGTCGTGGTAGCGTGACCTCTTCTAGTCTACTGTGGTGATACCGGTGACACGCTTAATCCATGGTTTGTAGTAGGTCATTCTCATGTACCTGTTCAAAAACGTTGTTAGTATAAAGCGATTTTTCCCGAATTTGCGCTGATTTTTCATGTCAACTTACACCCCAGGTAAGTTTGGGTAGGCACACTTGATTCCGTGGGAAACCGTGCCGGCGAGCATCCATTGTCCATTAGGCCTGATCATCGCCAACGGTCCACCGCTGTCACCCTGCATTGCACAAAACGGATGTGAAATTTTACAATCAGCGTTTGAATTTTGATCACAAGGCTAAATTTTAAAATCAGCGTTCGGATTTTGAACAATTTACCTCACACGAGTCCTTCGCACCGTTGGCATAACCAGCGCATATGAAACTGTCCCGAATTGCTTTAATGTGTCCAGATTTCAGAAACATGTTTTGACAATCTGTGTTGTTAAGAATCGGTACATCGACTTCGTACAACATGTTTGGAACACCGCCACCTATAGGTCAAATGTGCTAGATTAGGTAATGAGCTAGCGTTTTGGCGTCCTGATTCGCCTATGGCCAAGAAAACCGATGACGCCAATTGATACAGGTCAACTTACCGTACTTTAGCCGCCCCCACCCCGTGACAAAGGCTTGTTGACCAACGTTGACCTCGTTGTCCATGGGGAGGCAGATGGGGACAATATGAGCCTGGAACTCAACTGGACTTTCCAATTCCAGGAGAGCAATGTCATTTTCAAAAGTTTGTGCATTGTAGTCCCGGTGGACGATGACACGGCGAACGTTCTTTGTCACGGAGTTGGAATTCTTGCTACTTTGACCCCCAGCACCTTCCGTTTCAGAAGAAATGTCAAAGTCTCCTAGGACAACGGTCAAGGTGGCCAAGAAGCCCGGTTGACAATGAGCAGCGGTTAAAACTAAGAAAAAAAATGTCAGACTTTTATGTCAATGGCCAAACACGCCTGTTTTGGGACCGAAGAGCCCTTAAGTGCTCCGTTTACTTTCTAGGCCTCTATGCGTGTTCATTTTGTAAAATTTGATGGATTATTTTCTTGCTAGCTTATTTTTAAGTGTCATCTCAGAAAACTTTTATGTATAATTAAAAATTGATGTTAATTACCGTATTTTGGGGAAATGAGGACACCGCCACACTTATTTTTGGAAAATAGACCAAGCCAAGTGGCTTCTCGAACAAGGGCTTGCCAGGGCCACTTCCCAAATTTCGACGGTGACCCACCAACGATACGGCCTTGTTTTGTAAGGGACCTCACGCCGCAGTCTCTTCTGTAGTCCAAGGGCCTGGCGGTGGTTGTGGACGTGGTTGTCACTCTCTTGACCGGAGGCTTTGGAGGCTTGACCAAGGGTATTTGACCTATGACCGGAAATGGCGGAAAGAGTGGATCCGAAAGAACGTGAAGGGGATGCAGGGTCGGCGGAGCGTCATCCTTGACATGGCCACTAGACACTGACGCCGGAGACGTTGATGGGAGGGGCGAATGCAGAATCACTTCGTCCAGGTCCAAGTTGTCCAGGCTTCCAGCCAAGTTTTGTACTACCTGCGCAGGCACACATGAATTTTTTTTAGAAACAGTGATTCTAAGCCAGGGAGTCTTACACGTACTAGTAAGTTGGCCCTTTTCGCTATCAATTTGCGAAACTTCAAAAAAGATGTTTTTTAATTTCGCAAATTTTTAATTAAATTCTGATTTACTTTAATGGAAAACTTCGAAAAAACGATGTACCTGATTTACAAAGTCGTCAATATTGGAATCGAAATCCGATTGCAGGATTCCAGCCTGCGGAATAATGTCTGGCTTTTTCGTTGTGGTCGTCGTCACTTTTGGTTTAGACGACATTTGTGTCGTTACTTCTGGTTTTGGTGTCGTCCTTTTCTTGGGCGGAAGTGTTGTAGGTACGGTTGTCGTAGTTGGCTTCTCGGAAGTAGTCGTAGTAGTCGTCGTTGTTGAAGGCGGGGCATTTGTAACTTCCGCCACAGGTTTGGTTGTTGTTCTCACGAGAAACGTCGACGTTGTAGCGACATTTTGAACTGAGCTCAGTTTTGGCGGAAGAGTGGTCGTAGTGGCTGGCGTCGTTTTCCGCGTCTGGGCACTTGTGCTTGATGTCTGCATTTCAGTTGTACTTTTTTGTGTCGTTTGAGACGCTGCCTTGGTAGAAAGGGTCTCTTCTGAAACTCCGTGCCAGGTCACGAGACCACTCGCTGGAAATGGAGTCGTAAGGTCCCCTGACGGAGGGTACTTGAAGGTATGGATTTGATATGTAGACGACGCCCAGGGTCTGTTGGTTGGTCGCTGCGGTTTCTGCGTATCGCTGACGCTGTTCTCCGTGCTAAGTTTCCAGAATCCTGGCGAAGGATCCGGAGGCGGTATCACTTGGATTCGGTTTTCCATAATCGAGCCGACGGGGTCCGAAGCGCTTAGCACGGTGTAGAGCTCGTCAGAATTTAGTGGCATCTCTGGTCCAGGGGACTGCTGAGAGGGAAAGGGTACCAGTTGGTGGACTATGGACCAAAGGGTACCACCAGGTCCATTCCCTCCAAGGGCCGGCGACCCTTGATGTTCAAGGGTATGCGACCCTTGATTTTCTAGGGTATGTAACCCTTGATTGTAAAGGGTATGTGACATTTGAGTGGTCATAGGGTCATCAAGAACGGTTCCGGTGGAGGGATACGCAGTAGTTTCAAATCGATCCGCTGTGCCAAAGTTGTCGACGTACATGAACGTGGAGAATCGTGGAGGTTCTTCTGTGGTGGATTCGGTTTCTCTCCAGATGTCGCCACCGGAGCCCTTAAGGCCCATGTCGCCGATCAATGTCGTATGTTCCAAAGGGAGAAAAAGTCCGCTATTGATATGAGGCTTATTAGGAAGAGTTCCGCCGCCACTGACAGCATTATGAGCGCTGCCACCTTGGACACTTTCCAAAGGGACAGGAAGAAGAGTAGTATCGTAAAGGGAAGAAGACATTGCTGGAGGAGTTGGAACTGGGAGGTTAGCGTAAGGACGCTGTAGTGAAGGCGACGCTTGAGGGAGACGAGGCGCTGGAAAATCAGCGTCAGGCTCAGCAGGAAGTTGAAGGGGAACTGACTCGATGGTTGTGGGGGAAAGGTCGTCGAGGTCGCTGGGAGCGTCACTGGGCCCAAGCTGAGACGCCTCCGGAAGAATTCCTTGGCCTGGAAGCGTGACATTCTGGACAGGGCTGGAAGGGACTGGAAAGTGACAGCAGGCTCCAAAGAGAAAGCGATCGACGCAAGCTCCAATGACTATGCCAAGTTTCTCCTTGCACTTCAAATTGAACATGCAAGTCCCAATGGCCGAGGGGTACTTAAGGGAGGTACAGTCTTTTGGTGCAATTTCCAAGCGTCTGGCACTTACTGTAAAATTAAACAATTAAATCATAACAACAATTAAATTAATTTTAATTAAGTTTGGCTTAATAATGAAGCTAAACGCCGTGAGAGCATTTTGTTCCTCACACTTCAACTAAAATTCCGTTTTGTAGTTGTACTTGCGGCGGGTTAGTTCATGATACAGTTATAAAATTTAATTGAGATTTAAAATATTAATTAAAAATCTAAAAAAAAAATTTACGAAATCAATAAAAAAAACTCTATTTTTCGGGGCTGTTGTAGTCTCTCGATGGCCAAAATTTGGATCTTTACATAAAAAACTACTTTCTATTTTGGAATCAGTACATTTGAACATGAATTTTGATTTTTAGAAAGGAAATGTTGTTTAGAAAATGCGTGTTTTTGAAAACGTGAAACTGAGAACCAATGATTTTGTTAACGTTTTAAAAGTCAAAGTCACGCTTTGCCCTCATTTTGCCACCTTACTTCTTGGGAAGACGACACTTCTCTAGCAACTTCAACTTTCGTTGTAACACTTTTGAAACGTAATAATTAAACGTTTTAATTAATTCCGTGCAAAGATGGTCTCAATTTACTATGCTGAACAGTAGCAAAAATGTGAAGACGAAGAACGATTGTTTCGCTGGAAGCGTCCTTCTGAAACTGATCGCAATTCGAAGTTAATTGTTATAAAGCAAGAAAATTACAACAAAATCATTATGCGGACGCATTTTAAGCCAAAAACCGGAATGTTAGTCCAGTCGTCGGAACGCCCTTGAAACCACTTTTTCATTATGCAACTTATTTAAATTTAAAAAAACGAGCTCGTGTACACTGGATGCAAGCAGTTAAGAATGGAAATTTCGAAAAGTAGCTGGAAATAACTGAAATCGCTGAAAGCGTTATAAATAATTAAACAACACGGCTGAAAATTTGTGAGCGAAAAATAGAAGGTTAAAAAATTTCCTTTGTAGAAATATTTTAAATGTGCATACAATTTTGTAATTGAAAAAAGCTATTTCGAATTCTAAAATCGGATTTCAATCTCTAAAACATTTTGTCTACCTTACCTTAATAATTATGAGGAAAGGTCTCTTAAATTTTAATTGAAATTTTATCCTGCCAGAAATTCTTAAGGTAGATTAATGCGGTAGTTAAATTGAAGGTGAGTCAGTTTTTTTTCTTTGGATTTACATCGTGTATGCTGTGTCATTTTGACCTAAGGTGATTATGATCATTGACGCAAATCCTCGTGCACTTTACAAGAAAAAAATTAAACAGCTTAGTCACATTAATTTGAAATTGAAACACTTTTCTTACAATTTAAGCTTATAATTAAATATAAATTAAGTGATTTAGGACCTCTTAAGGAATGTCATTTGAGGCTCTAATGAGTCGAAAGCATCGAAAAATTGAACAAAGAGTCCAGTAATTGACGCTTGAGAACTGAAAAGAAAATAAAGAACTAGGCTTCAAAGCTTTTATTAAAGGGGATTGTAAGCCTTTCAATTTAATTAAAATGTGATTTTTATATTTAACCATTAGTCGTTGACCGCGTTTAAAATCAAATAATATACAAATAATTGTGTATTGAAACATTTAAAAAGGATGTTCTTTTAAAATTAAAAAAAATACGCTTGTAATTGACAAACTTTTGAGGCAACTCCTATCTTAACAATTGTAAGCATTTACAATTGCTTAAATTGTAAATAATAAAGCTTGTAAGTTGTTTGATATATTTAACGTCATTTTGTAATGATGTTCTGTGTAATTCAATTCAGTTCTGTTCAACCACTAACTCCACAAATAGAGCACAAGTAAAAACCAAACTATTAAATGCTCTTTAATGAACAAGAAACTTTGTTCTAAACAAAACTCGTCTAATTATAATCCGTAAATACAAAGCATGGCATCATTAACTGTTTGAGGTTGATGAATGGTCTATCACGGTTTGCGAAATTGGTATAACAGCGTAACATTCAAAATAATAGTAATTTTGCACCTCTCAAACATAATTTAACTAATTATTAACTAAGTAAATGATAAAAAAAATAAGCTCACTTTATAATTAGAAATAAGAGATTTTTTACACACATTTTTCCTTCACAAGCGTTTTCGAGATTTTTCAAGTAAAACCAGTGCACACAGATTTAACGGACTGAACAAAAAAAATCCCTTTTTCAAAAACTGCTTTTACTTGAAAATTTTCAAAGAAAATTGTTTTGAACCAAACGTGAGTGAAATGGAGTCCCTTTTTTCAAAATGGAAAAGCAAACTAGGTCAGGGCAGAACTACGGCTGCGCATCACTCTGCGAGGACGTAATTCCCTTATTGAAAAAGGTGTTTTGTGTGTATGTGTAGATTTAACGGTGTTTTGAGGTGCATCATGCCTCTCTGAACAACCATTTCTTACGGCATCTTTAAGACAATGATTCACTTGCATGCAACCAACACCAATATCATCATCTTCACTACTGCATGTAAATTATGAATTTCAATTTTTTTTCTAGATCTATCTGAAGATGCCACTGATCTTCCTGCCTGCGTCCCGCACTAATTCATTCCTCGATTTTTACACACATATTTATGGTCCATGGGTCTCAACTGGGCCACTTACACAAATTTACGTGCGTTCTATATTTGCACTTAAAATTATAAGTATTTTGTCTTCAAACAATCGCACTGTTTTCGCCCTGGAGCACTTTCCGTTCCTCGGAAGTAAAAGAAATATACCGTTTTTCGTTTTTTTAGAGGGAAGACGTAATAATTTACGAATCTACGGCTTTACCATTTTGTAAAATTAAGGGAAGTGCACTGCAGGAAGCCAACTAATTGTCCCTTGAGGGTGCGGTAATAAGGGCAGATGCTTCATACTTTTCCACGCTCAACAAACTTTGGGAAGCAGAAGGGCCATTTTGTTATTATGAAAAAAAAACGCTTCTCAAGGATTTTGCTTCAGAAGCATTTCTTAGTACCCATCATCATCTTTCAACATAAAAGCATCTGCCCAGGGTCATGGTCATGCGAAAGGGCCCTTGACCCTTGATCCAGCACTGGGAATGGCAAAGGCTATGGGTCTCACTCTAACTGGGCTTTTACAGGGTGGTACTAAACAAAGTTGTAAGTAACAATGGAAAACAACAAGAAGTGCATTGTAGGTTGCGGCCTAAAAAAGAAGACGAGTAAATACATAGTGGTAGACATGGGAATTTATATGCAGAAGCATACGTGCCTCTGACATACTTTGATGAGGGTTTTGCTAAGAGACAAACATGCGATTCATGGTTTAATTGAAATTAAAAAGTTAATGACTCATTTAGGTTGGTGAGAGCTTTGATTTTAAGGTGACTAATTGAAATTTAGTAGGGGACTTGAAGGGTCCTAAAAATAGGGTTCTGAAGATGCGTAAAGAGAAATTGAATGCGGATGCAGTTGCCGTGTTGGCGACAACATTTAAAGTGAAATCAAGAGTGGGGGGGGGGGGCTGAGTAGAATGGGTCTGAATCGAGGCCGATTGACAATGGGGGCGGAGTGAATGAAAGCGTTTATTTTGGGATAATTGGTCACGAGGACCACTTAAGATTTTGATTTTTTCGATTTTGAGGAAGCGGAGAAAGGACCGCTTTTAGAATTACCGTCATAAAATCCTTGAGCAGAAAATAGGGATGAAATGAGGACAAGTACCGCTGCGGCTACTTCTCTGATTGGCCAACGGAATAACGTTAAAGGCATGACTCTCCCTGAAAAGTAAAGGAAAGTGGAGTTAATGCAATTAAGTGTTTTCACAATTAATTTAAAATTAAATTAATTCCAATTAAGTTTAGGTTAAGTCTTATAGCCTAAACCCATAAAAGAAATTTAACATCATTACTTTGTAATTTGAAAAAGTAGAAGTGAACGCAAAAAAATTGAATGAATTTTCTTTTTGAATTCGAGCGTACAATATAACTTTACATTGTGAATTGCCTAGTTCTTTTTTAGTAAAAATATTGAACGGCGGATCTCCTGCTTTATTCCAAAACCAATAAGATTTATTTTGGAATTTTTGCGGAAGTCATCGAAAAATGAATGAATTCTTGTGAATTTTCCTTAAAAATTGACGAAACAATTTCTGGATTGATTTTCTTTGAAAATTGAAATTAATTAAACAATTTTTTGGTTGATTTGCTTTAAAATTTGGAACAATATTGCAACAATGAATAACAATTATTTAGAAGAATAATTTATTAATTTAATTTATTAATAACAATTACCTCTCGGAACTGCATTAGGCAAGTGTTTTGGGTCGAAGGAGGGATCACGAACAAGATTTCCAAAATTTCTTCATTCTTCCAAAAAATGTCACTCGGAGCACCTCTCCGCATTTAGAAATCAGGAGAGGTGCAGGAGAATTCCTTGGAGATGCGTTTTTGAAGTTTTTGATTTGGTATAAAATTGGTCAATTCCAGGTTCTTATGCCCGTGGCTCCCCGTATTTCCTGTCACTTAAGACAAGTGGTAAGTGTATTGTTTTTGCCTCTGAATTCCTGAGTGGTGGTTGTTGCTGGGAAGAGGAATGACCTGAACTGAGGACAACTTGTCCCTTACTTTTGAGTAAATCAAGAAACGGAGGGGAAGATGAAGTTGAAGGTGAGGAGATGAGGCACTTAAGTCGCTCTACGCTTCCTTACTAACGCTGCAGCAGGGATCGAGGCAAGGGAACGGTGGGAAAAGCATTTCACTCTAATCATAGTTAGTTTAAATGAAATTAGTCTTTCCCATATATTGCTTAAGCTCTTATAAAGCAAAATACTCGAAAACCTAATTTCCGAATTCTCATCTCAAGATCTCGTTTCATTCAACTTTAAAAACAAGCTTTGCTTCCGTCAATTTCGCAGAAAAGAATCCAAAGATTTGCTTTCTAAGTTAAATCTGAATTTGTTTTTAAAGAATTCCTTTCTCCTATAAAACAGAGCGATCAATTTTTATCAATTTCTTTATTTTATTTATGAAAAGACGTAAAGCGGAGGCGACAAACGTTTATCGAACGGCGGACGCTTTAAATATTAACATAAATAACTTGAAAATAGTGCAAGTTTAGCGCTTAGCTGAAAAGCAGTGAATGAGTATTAGAATAAATTGTTCTAAATTAAAGTTATTTTAAAACTTGAGATTCGGATAATGGTTGACTTTTTTTAAAGTTAGTATTTTAAGACACCTGCGTTTTAATTGAATTTGAATTGAGGTCACTTGGCCTCGTCCATTCTGGTTTAGGCAGAGTGAGGGACGGGAGGACTGACGAAGATTTGTAATATGGAAATCAGAGGGTGTCACGCCATAATCCCTAAAATAAAAATCTCTAAAATAAAAATATCTGCAACTAAAATCCCTGCATGATATGTCTACATCATAAAAATTTCTTTAAATTTTAAGAATTTTAAAATTTAGGGTTAGGTTTACGATTAGATCTATGCGAGCCAATAAAATATTAACTTTTGACAAACAGTGTTTAAGTTATTGTAAGTTTCTGTTATCCAGTAATTACTTGAATATTAGTAAACATTTCGAATTTTGTCCTTATTTTGATTCTTAAAATGGTAATTGCAGAAATTGCAACGTTTTTTTTATCAATCAGAGGTTTTAATTGCACAGATTTTCATTTTAGAGATTTTTCTTCTGCAGAGATTTTTATTTTTGAGATTTTTTGCAGAGATTTTTATTTTAGGGATTATGGCATGGAATCAGAGGGGGCTCTCATTAGCACTTGTGTTATGCCCAGGCCCTTCGTGGGATTATACTTAATTATCAAGTGTACATAATCAAATTAGCCATCAGTCATCATTTCTATTGTTAGTCATGCCTATGGGCAACGCAGAAAATATCAAAAAAAGTGTGTCAACTAGCAGGTTTCCACATTCTTACTACCGCCGTATTACTTGTTAGATGCCAGAATTCGAATACGACGATTTGTCTCCCTCTTTTCTGCTCCAGCAAAATTCTAGCATACGATAAATAACCCCGCGGTAGCGACGTAAATGCGAACGAACAGACATCATTTTACTAGCAAAAAATGGTGAATTTTGAATGCTTTTACTAATAGGACTTACATCTTGAATTTTTTTTTCGTAGATAAAGTTCAAATTATTTGGATTTAATTCTTTGCAAAGTTTCATCGGTCAAATATTTAGTGAGGCTTAATTGGGCAACTATAAGGTATATTACGTCAATTTACTTAAATTCCAGGTATTTTTTTTAAACTTATGGTCAATGATCAATGAAGCCTCAACATCTCAATGCCTCTTCAATTTTAAAGAATCGATTTCGGTATTGAAAAAAAAAGAGAGTATAGAATCAGTTTGGTACACTTACCAAAATAATAAAATTGGTTAATTAATTTGGTTAGGGCAAAGTACTCTTGTCTCGTCATGTTGCGCATGTGCTTCGTTCTATAATTTTCTTAATTAAATATTTAAGTTTAAATAATCAATAGTTTTGTGTTTAATGTTCTGCGTTTAATATTTCCAAAGCTGTGTATTTCTCAAGTCGTGGGATGGGCATGTTTGGTTTGTATTTTAGAATTCCCGAACTCAAACTCACTTACGGCGTATGATCATTTGCTAGTTGCCTGAATTTGAAACCGCCACATTTACATTCAACCAATTAGCAGTATTAGCTCAACAAGGAAATTTTATAATACTAAAACATTACAACGCTACTTTTTAATTACTCGCTTTTGATTTTTTGATTTTTAGTTTCGTTTATTCAATGAAATAAATTACGAAATAATGTGACTCCAAAAGCTTAAACAAAACTAAATTGTAAGTATCCCTATAGACCACTATGGGGAATAAGGCAGTCTGACTTGGTCTGGGGAAAAAGGAGGGGGAGACTTAAGGGGCACTTAAGGTACGTTACGGAGTACCTTAAAGTCTGGAAGTACCAGTACTTAAGTGAGCACCAATTTGGAAGGGATGACCTCTGACCTTTCCTCACATCCCGAAACCACAATTTACAAAACTCCCTGATTCTAATACATAGTCCTTCTACAGTATAGTGTAATTAAAAATAAGTTAATAACTGTAAATTTAAAATTAAGTGACGCTTTGAGAGTCAGTTGGCACTACAAAATTGGGGTCAATTAGCTAAGTATCCTATTGAATAAATTAAAGTCAATCCTTCCGAACTTTGTTTTAAAGTTCTACTGTCCGTGACCTTTGACCTTTGGTTCATCACAGTGTTGAGCGTTAGAAGGGGCGAGAAATCCTTGATTCATACACTTAATTCTTCCAATTTGGCATCAATTCACAGTTTAGAATTGGAGAATTTGGTTTATCCAATGTCGAAATTCAGATATCTGAAAGGTAGAGCAATTGCAAAATTTTGGTAAATTTTGGGAAAATTCAGGATTTTGTATTAAAAAAGTTCAAAAGAAACTTTAAGTTTTATTTTAAATTAAACTTACTCTTGTATAAACACCGGGTTGATTTGGTTCAGCACAACCAATTCCCCACGAAATCACGCCACCAAGTACCCACCGGGAAGACTCCTCTTCCTGTAAACTCAAGGGCCCACCCGAATCTCCCTGAAACAGGAAAATTTTGAAATTTAGATTTTTTATTCAAAAATTCAAAATTTTCAAAATTTTAATTTTTCAAAAAACGTGTTCTTACCTCGCATGAATCCTTCCCTCCGTTTCTCCATCCAGCACAAATGAAAATATTTGGAATGTGCTCAATGTACCCTGCTGCTCTGTACATGGATTCGCAGGCTTCATTCGTTATAATTGGCACCGGGACTTCTTGCAAGCGTGATGGAAGTGGGCCGTCTAAAATGCAATTTAAAAAGAATGTTTAAGGAAAAAACTTTTTTTTCAAACAAGTTATAGCACATACTTGAATAAATTTTTCTAATTAGAAACTTTCTTTTATGATCTAAAAATTAATATTTGAAAGCTGTTGTTTTGTCTATGATTTTGTAAATTCTTTTTTTTAGAAATAATTTAGAGAGGATTTTTACAGAAGACTTCGAAAATTTTAAAAACTTTCAAAATCTATCAAGCGAATTTTAAATTTTGAAATATTTTTCGAACCTTCATAAAGGCGTCCCCAGCCAGTTACAAAGGCTGTTTTGCCCAGGAAGTCGTCATCTTTGGAAGGAAGGCACACTGGAACAATATTTGGCTGGAAGACAACTGGCTCGTAGAAGCGCAGCAGCGCCAAGTCGTATTCAAACGTTCGCGCGTCGAACTGTGGATGCGTTGCTACTATTTGAACACGGCGTTCTACGTAGCCGTAGGGCTCCTTCTCTTCCGAAAGGTCAAATTCTCCAATTCTGAGCAAAAGGTCAGTTGGTGGCACTCTGAAAGCAGAAAGAGTTTAGAAATTGGGGCTTGAAATGTTTCTTTAAAAATTTCGTTTTAAAAGTTTAAAAAATCTTACTTTTCAACACAGTGAGCAGCCGTGATGGCCCAGTTTTCATTGAGCAAGGCAGCTCCGCACTTGTGAAGGTATGTGGATGTTCTCCATTGTCTCAGAGATACCTGAAATTTTTTTTAAAAAAATTAGAAAACTTAATTAATATTAATTAAATTAAGAAAAAGAATTATCACTTGTTTAACTTAAGAGCATTTACATACTAATTATTAATTAATTACTTAATTAGTAATTAATAGCTCATTAATTATAATTAGTTACCTGCCACGGCCATTTTCCATATGTCGCTTCCTTCCCCCCGACAATTCTTGAAGTTGGAAAAAATCGTCGTCCGCAAACTAGAGGACAGTACAAAATCAGTTAACGTTTAGTGTACTCCACTTTAAATTTTTTTTTTCCAAATATTTAAAACTGAATTATTT
>VYYI01001116.1:0-22039 GCA_021029175.1 Bilobella aurantiaca
AGAAGTATATTAGTTCTGCTTTATTCAAAAAAGGTCAAAGGTCAATTGTTGACCTTTGACATTTAAGGTCAATGAGTTACCTCTTCGCGTGTCATGAGTTCCTGGTCAATGAGACTCAACTGGATGGGCACAAAGCTCACAGTTTCCAATTCCAGGAAATCGCTGCTTCCCTCCACTTCGCTCACGCGCACAATGTTCTCGAGCCGAATGCCATACGCTTCCGCTTCGTAGTACCCTGGCTCATTGCTCATGAACATGTTCGCTTCCAGCCCTGTGTCGTCCACCGCCACGGTGTAGCTCATGCTTTGAGGCCCTTCGTGCACTCCGAGGTAGTGGCCAATCCCGTGACCCGTTCCGTGATTGTAGTCCACTTTGACGTCCCAGAGGAACTGGCGTGCCAAAGCGTCCAGCCGATGGCCAGTCGTCTTTTTCGGAAAGGTTGAGGTGGCCACGGCGATGTGACCCTTCAGGACCTAGGGGAAATCAAACATCGAAAGTACTTAAGGGTCCTACTCTGAAATTCTTGTTTTCAGTTAAGTGTCCCCCAAATTCCAATTTTGCCTCCGAATTATTTACACGGTTTGTATTTCCGCTTCACGGCGTTATTTATCTTATCAAGGTTATCTCTTCATGGCCGAAATCAAATCACGGTGGCTCACCAAATCACGGTGTTTTTCGAAAGCTCAAAGCGAAAGTAGGTTTATCAAATAAGTGGAAAAGAGTAAAGCAAAATTTAATAACTTTCACCGTGTTGCGCACGGTGAAAGCTACAATTACCCTTGTAAACTTGTCCCTCTGCTCTAACGACGGTGTGCCAAGGTGGACCGTTCGAGTGATGTCCGTTGTTCCCTGGAGGTACTGGACACCGCTGTCCACCAGGTACAAATTGTCCGTCCCAATGACAGTATTTGATTCTGGAGTGGGCCGATAGTGGACAATGGCACCGTTGGCCCCGTACGCTGAAATCGTGGAAAAACTTGCGCTGACAAAGTTAGCCTCCGGATCAGCCACTGATAAGCTACAGAGATTTTCAGCGCATAGACAAATTTTCAGTGCAATGACGATTTTCAGCGTTTTTTAAAGAATTCTTCTTACGCTCGGAATTCCAGTAGTTTTTCAGCGGCCGAGATTTCGGTGATTTCTGTGACGGAATTGTTGACAATTTGCGTTTGGATCCAGTTGAGGAAGGCAATAATGGCCGCTGAGTCTCGCAAGTGCGCTGTTCGCATTCCATCCACTTCGAACGGATTCTTGATCGCTTTGAGCAGCGCCAGCGGACTCAACTTCAGAATCAATCGCTTCTTATTCGGGTCAACGAGATTAGCCATTCCAGCGTTTGCATACTTGCTCACCCAAATGCTGTTAACCAAGTCCACCTGCAGAAAAGCATAAAAATATTAATAATAGCAGCGATTAAAGAAAATTGCTGCAGCGTATTTCTGGGGTCACCTCGTCCTTAAATATCTGTTCAGCGTTCTTGTAGCCGTCGATCAAAACTTCAACGTTTGCAGCATTCAGCGCCGCTTCGACTTCCGCTGGCAAAGCTACGTCCTTCAAAATCAATTTTGCCGTATTAGCGCCTGCGGTTACGCGTACAGTCGCGTAGGCGTAAAATACCGGAGGCAAATCAGCGCCTCTCAAATTGAACAACCCTGTAAATTTGCCATTTCGAAATTATTTATAGTACATTTCTAAAAATTGTACTTTTGTCGATTTTCTAAAAATTGCACTTTCAAATTTTCGTGTTTCTAAAACTGCACAACTTACAAGCGATTTCTTCGAGTTCCGATACGAGGAGAAGCTGTGCCCCTTCAGTCGCCATCTTTTCCCGGACTTGAACCAGCTTATCAGCGACGCTTTTCCCGGAGAATTGAAGCGGGAAATCAGAAATTTCGTTCGCTGGGCATAGCGGATGGTTTGGAAGCGCAGCGTCAACATAATTTACGTGTTCGTCGTGCAGCGTAATTCCAGCGTCCTTGAGATCGGCAGTCATCTTGTCCCACAGTGACTTAGGGTACAAGGACGCATCCACGGCGACACGGTCTCCTCGCGTCAAATTCGTTTTCAACCATTCCGACTCCGCGGGAACGCCAGGTTGACCTAAGGCAACCAATCACAGTATACGCTGTTAATTACTCGAAAGCGATTTGCGCTGCCTAATTTTTAATCTTGTTCTAACCATCTTTCATCAGCGTCCAATTTTCGTCCAGTTGCTGTTCCGCCTGGAGAAAGTAGCGTCCATCCGTCCACAGAACGGCGTGCTGCATGGTAATGATGACTCTGGCAGCGCTTCCAGTAAAGTTTGAAATTGCAGCGATTCTCTCTTCACACGGAGCAGTGCTTTCGCTCTTTTACAAAACATCAATTTCTAATTATTTCTAAAATCAATATGAAATATTTTTAATTCTGAATTTCCTGCTAACATAATGCTGGCCAGTGTAGGGAACAATATAGGCCTGGAAGCCATTGTTCCCCATTTGGGTCCGAATTGAGGTTAAAATCGCTGCGGTGGAGAGCACCGTAGAAAGGAGCATTTTCGAAGCGATTCAAGCGCAGAACGTCAAATGAGTCGTATCGCTGAAAGTGATGTCAAAGTTAAGGTAATTTGTGATAACCTAAGCAAACATTGGCTCGAGATAAGTTCTTCCAGAATCCAGACAACCAACTGTTCCAGCACATTAATTCGAAAATAATCTGATGTCATCTGTGGCAATCACTTAACGAGAAGTGCATCATGATACCCTAATCAAATTGATGCTAAAATTGATCCCTTTCCAGGAAATTGTGTAAAAACTTGCAAAAACGCGTAAAAAAATACGAAACGCTGAAATAGCATCCGTTAGAGCTTACAGTTCCACGTTAAATGCATTTTATTCAATAACACGCATCCGAAACCACTAAAATACGAATTTCCAATTTTGTATGAAACTAGTAAATGACTCCTTTTAATTTACGATGATGCGGAACGATACTTTTTTCAAATAGTAAACACTTCGCTTTCTTTTGAAATTGATATTTTACGTGTATGTACTTAAAATAATCAAAGTTAATTAAGATTAATTAATTCGAAAAGTAATTAAGTAATTAATTAATTCAGTAATTAAGATGCAGGATGTTTGGTTACTTGAAAAATTTCCAAACTTCATTTATTTGCCACTGAATGAAGGTTAATTTTGTAAAATAGAAAGGTAAAATGCAAGGACTGAAAAACCATGGAGGAACGCAGTCAATGGTCTCGAAGCTCCGCTGCCACGGTGCTTTAGCTTGGGCTCATTGAGTCTGATTGCGTGACCACTCGATCCGCGGTCAGTGTCCATGTGCTTGAGCACGGTGCGCATGACCAAGCGTCCATCTCCTGATATCTCAGGGTCACGGTCATTGGTCGCCCAAATTATGACCAACGGAGTCTGCATTTGATTGCAAATCAGATTCAATCGAAAACGCTGCGTAAGCGATTTTTTTGTAATTGTGGTTCCAGCGTCAAATTACCGTCAAGTCTTGGTCGTCGCTGTTACCGGTCGTGGCCTTCCTCTTGAACCGAATGCTCGTCTTCTGTCCGTCACTTTCGCTGGAAGCGATTTCACTTGCTTTCCAGTCCGGCACGCCAGGGTCCTCCACTGGAGGGCCATTTTGTCTGGAGAAAAGGTCCTGTTCACAAATCAATCCGCAATGAACGCTGATTGATCAGCGCAAGCGCAACATTCAAAGTAACGCGAATTTCCTGTGTAAAATTGACCTCACATGTAATTGTACGCTGCCAGCTCTGTCTATCCAGCCAAGAACAATGTCACAGTGCTCCATCCCTTGACCTGTCGTTCGTTCCAGCGGGTTGCAAAATCCCACCGCTAACTTAAATGACAAATTTAACTTAACTATGATTTCAATTAAGGTTAAATTAATAAATAAATTGACAGACATATCCATCCGAGTCGGACTCCATCATCATTTCAAATTCACTCGTCTCCGATTCTCGCTTCCAGCGAAAAGTGAATCGCTCGAACTTCATTTCGAAGTCATAGAAGCCCGTGACCTTTCGAAGGGGGAGAGTGGGGAGGGCGTTTGAAAATTGACCTTTGACCTCACGTATTGCGGAAGTTAGTAAGAGCAGCGCCACTCCAGGCAGCAACATGACCCCAGCACAACTCTCCCTCCTCTGCGCATGGACTCCTCAAAGTACATTTTTCAAAATCAATGTTACATGGATTTGGAAACCTTCATTTAGAATAATAAACGAAAGTGGTGCTAGGGCGTATCCAATGGAATTCTTTATTGCAATTCTATGTTTAGAGAAGAAAAGGACTTTTTTGGAACTAAATGAGGTATATGGTAATCATTCATAATTTAGTGATGGCTGAATCGCTTTCGTTTCTATGCTGGAGCGGTGCGGAAGCTCTCATTTTGAGTGGTTGATGATGGTGCGACGACAGCGGTGTTGGGAGGGTTTTGTCCGAATTGAACTTGGAAAGGGCCCCCCTCCTCCTTCTGAATTCCCATGAAGAGAACCACGCCCACAATGGTCGACAGAATGCCATGAGCCGCCGCAAAGAACTAGAGAAAAAGTGGGATTTGGCACGGTCGCCATTTGAGCGCTCAACGTACTAAAAGTGTACAGGTACATATGTGTACATACATATGTACATATGTGTACAGTACTCAACGTACTGTACACATATGTATTAGTATGTGGACGTACCCATGACGCGAGTGCTAGGCCCATCTTGTGCTTCCTCACGCATCCATAGGGATGCTCTTTAGAGCAAAGAATCTCCGCTCCCAAATACTTCCAAGAGGCGTACAAGTAGAGGAGGATCCACCAAAGCGAAATCAAGAAAACCATGATTCCGATGCCACCATTGAGTCCACTGTCCTGAAAGGGGAGGAAAGTACGACGTGACATGACCTGACATGACCTGACATGACATGGTTGGTGCCTTACAATTTTCTTGATGGCGCTCTTGTCCGGGGCAGGGGAGAGGCCACCGGCAAGGACGAGGATGAGGGTCCATGCCGCCTGTGTCAAGTAGAAGATGACCGTAGTGTAGCCAAAGAGGGAGTACCAGGAGGTGTATTCCACGACGCCGTCCCTCGCTAGTTCGGAATTTGCTGCTGTGTAGAACTGGTCCGTCAAAATCAATACAAAGACCACGAGGCCGGCAAACTGTTACGACAAAAACTCAATTATCAATCAGTTCAAGTAAGTTAACTAATTAAATGAACAATTAAAAAAGTTTAAGATGGTTTAGAGTTTAGAGATTTACCAAGGACAGCATTCGGAGGATGCCCAAGACTCCTTGAAGGGGCGAGACATCCATGGCGAAGGCCATTGCTACGCAAAGAGTAGGAAATGCTCAACAGCTAATTGTCCACTCTACGCAACCTAATTAACTTCTCAATTAACTGACAAAAAGTTAATTAACTTTTTTTTTTAAGAAATTCAACTCAATCAGAAAATGGTATTGCGTTGCGCAGATGCAGAGGGAACCTCCCTGGCATTTCCCCCTTTTCTAAATCTTTATTTGTTTCATTTGACCTACTTTGCACTATGCAATTCGCAGTGGCATGGCAACCCAACCTTCAAATTAAAGATATTTCAAAATTCTTTTTTCATTCGGTTTAATAATAAATTAAAATAATTATTTATTCTAATTAAGTCTTCTTAATTTAATTGACAATTAGCTGACATTCCAAATTTAAGTAAGTCTGTTGGAGAAGGTGAAGACGGAGACTCCTGCGCAGGCGACGCCATATGCAAAGTAAAACTGAAAATAAAGTCATTGTGGTAAGAGTAATTTAAATAGTTAAAGATTTAGTTAATTATTTTAATTGTTTAACTTTAATTACAATTGAGGCTTACCGTTCCCAAAACAAAAGTGTGACTCCCCACCAAGTACACCTCACTCCCCTCCATTTTGGACAGGATGATTCCCTGCACGAAGAAGTGCTGATCGTCCAGCGTCTTCAGCGTCGCTTTGCTNACAGGGTGATTCCCTGCACGAAGAAGTGCTGATCGTCCAGCGTCTTCAGCGTCGCTTTGCTTGGATTAGGATGCACAATTAGGAGGCCACCGTAGTGTACTGCAGCGACGCCATACGAGATCAGCGCAAGCGCTCCCAGCATGTGCGCCACCCCGTCCGTCACCCTTGCCCACTTGTCCTTGAGGAGGATACAGTCCGTGGCCAGGAGAAGGAACCATGTCACAGAAAAGAGCCAAAAGACTAGGAAAATGGAGTCAAGCGTCGTGTACAGAGTGGCCAAATAAAATACAGCGCACACTGTACCAAGAATCTAAAAAAAAAAGATTTAGAAATTTTTGAAATTCTTAAATTTCTTACAAGCATAAATGTAACATTAACATTCTTTATCAAATTAACGCAAATCACCGCTACATTAGCATCCAGATTTCACAAAATTTTGAAAATGCGTAATTTGAGTAACTCACAAGCGAAATGACTCGAACAGTTCCATCTGTATCCGACAATTCGTCCCAAAATGATCGTTTGCCCATGATTCCAGATTTTCAAAATTTTGAAAGTTTTGAAATCTCAAACTGCGTTCAATTTCAAAAATGAAAATTATTGTAATTTTTTACTCACTCACAAACAAAAGCTTTACGAGTCATTTAGCTGTCATTGGAACCGCCGACACTTACAAAGCTCAAAGCATGCTCAAAAGCGTTATTAAAAATTATTTTCAAGCTTTTCCAAAATTTTTAACATTTGAATTTTCAAAATTTTATTTTCAAATTACTAACATTACTTTTTTTTTTAATATAAATGAATTTCATTTTCTGTACTTAACAAATAAAGCAATATAGAATTACTATTATAATAATAAGTAATATTTTGAACAATACAGTTATTATTCCAAGTTTTATTACGTTTAAGTTGTATTTTTTTTAATTTAAAATATTATTGTGGATTGGAGGAGGCACGGAAGAGCCAAAATCCAATAAAAATATACAGGATGCCATCCATTATTCCAATAATCTGAAAATTTAAATTAAATATAATTAATTTACTTAAAGTTAGATCTATGATTTAAATATATTTAAGAAGAATTATTTAAACTTAACTTTAATTAAATTTAATTGAGATTAAACTTACTCCTGCGAATATATTTTGAATGAAGAGCCCTTTGCAGTTCCCCGAGCAGTTACCGTAGTTGGCAGTTGCCACAAACCAGCAAATGGCTCCGATTATGAGGAGGGCTCCTCCCACCACGTGATAGAAGAAATCCTGCAATTACGTATTTCAATAATTAAATTAAATTAATTACAATTAACTTAATTAACTTTACCAATTTGCTCAGTATTTCATTTTCCGAGAGGGCATCGATGAGTGCGAAAATGATCCATACGAGTGTGATCATGAATGTGACGATGAGGATGCCGAGGAAGAACTCCGCCTCCAAGTATATGACGTAGAAGCTGCTCGAGGCGACCAATCCCAGAAGGATAATCCCCAGAACCTCCAATCACAATCAACCATTTAATTAACATTGTAATTATAATTAATGAGTAATTGTAATTAACTAATTTTGCAACATTTAAAGTAGCTCTCTTCCAGCCATTTTGAGCCGCCTATAAGTATTCACCAACTTACGACTGTGAGTATCTTCAACTGCCAGATCAAGCTGCGAAATATGGCGGTGTTCATGGCGGTTTTTTTTTTAGAAAATCGTTTTTTTTTTAATTTAGAAAAGGAAATCAGACTTTAATTTTTTTTTGTAAAGGTCCGTATGACACGAAATTGATGAGTAAAGCATAGGTGAATTTGATGATTAGAAATGTAGATTAAGGTTTATCGTACCTTCATTTTGCCACTTGATAACGATATGACACTTCGCTATCAACTAACCAATCAATCCTCAACATTAAAGCTACACCGCGGCGGCGCAAACCCATTTTGTAAAACAAATGTTTTTTAAATTTTAATTAAAAATTTAGTTTTTACAAAAGTTCGATTTTTGAATTTATTTAAACTATTTTTTTTCATAATTTTCTAGCCATTTTTTAATTGAACTTTTAGATTTGTCTCTTGGAAAGTATTTTGTCAAGTACATAGCCTTTCTTAAGTACTGTACAATGAGAAAGTCGGGGAAAGTCAACGCTAACGTAAAATAAAATTATAGGTAGTTCGTTTTTTTTTTTGCAAGAGGCAGTTTATTTATTTCAAAATCTGTTTTTCCGGACTTTTTCTTTCAAATGACATAAGAAAGGCTCTAAAAAAGAAAATGAATTTTGTATTTACTCAGCATTTTTACATAGCGATATCTAATGTTCCAGGAGTATTTTCCTGTTCCGTACTGACATAAGAAAGGCTCTGTATTCGGTGAAGGTGAAGGGTATGTCATGTTTCGTTTTAGTGGAATATTTGAGTCCTCGTAAGTGGAAAGCAGCGACATTTGCATGAAAGTCACTTCAATTCCCCAAAAGTCTTCCTAAGTAGGCATAATGGGAAATCGGACAAAGTGCAGTTAAACTTCAAAGTTCAAAATCAATTTACTGTCCGCAGCTCATCGCTTCTACCTGGGACAACTCAAAGCAAGGACTTCAAATAATGCTTGAAACGCTGAAACGCTCAAGAACGTCATCAGCTTTTAGTTCCGAATTCAAACCCATTTTCAAGCAATGTCGCATGCTAAGCATGCGACAACGCAAAGTTATAAATATGAAAACGATTTCAGTCGCTAATCCAAACTGTAACTTTTTTTTTGACAAGCTCCAAAGCACTATTTAGTAAACTGCTCGAATTAAAGAACAATTTGTGAAAAAAAATTGTAAATTGTAGAAATGGGACTTAATACGAAGGTTGCAAGTGGCTGGAATGGGACGATTCGCCTTGTGACGATGGTACATAGCATTTTTTTTAATATAGTAAAGTACTGCAAAGTCATCTCCTAACTAGGACTGGGAAAAATTATTTTCAAAATTTTCAAGTTAGCAGATGACCACACGGTCACGGTAAAATGATACTTTAAAAAAAAGTTGTGCGTAGGTTATTGGCCTTTTGACATCGATTCTGATTGGTGTGAAATTTACGAAGGACTGGGCCGAGTGCCTCCTGTTGTCAATTTCAGTGATCTCCCTTCTGCTATCAGCGATTTCTCTCCTGCTCGCGCTGTCTGGAATAGTGGATGTCACAGAGGACAAGCGTAAAATTGTAAGCGTTAGATCTCTCTTAACATTTTTCAGCGTGATCGAGTTGTCCAGCGTATTCTTTTCTGTAGGACACATTTTATCATGTAATTGCCGGATCGCTCCTTCTGATGTTTGCAATTATTTGGACATTGCGTGCCGTCGAGGCCCAAACTACGTGTAGACAATTGGCTTCAACTTTGTCATCGTATCTTTCTTCTGACATTTGTCCTACGACTAATTTTGCTGTGCGACTCGGCGGAAGCGTAATTTACTATAAATCATGCACAATTTTAAAATATTTTTATCAGCCAAAAAAGCCCGTTTTAGAACGGGATTTGTGTTAATCCTAGGACGGGCTTGTTAAGTCTTGTTTTTTTTTTAGAAAAAAGCATGATGCACATATATTGAGCTAATTAATCTACTTTTTGGACAGGTGGCAGGAATGGTGAATGGAGTGTTCTACTTGCTCTTCGCTCTCGTCAATAAATGCTGAAGCAGATAGTTAACGATGCGCTTGGGTAGGACTGGAGGAGATAGCTATCGTGGAGGATAGTTTTTTAGGATAACAACATCTTAACTTATTCTCTTGGAAATTACCTTGATTTTCATAAAATAGCAGTAGAATGGAAGTTATCAATAAACTCGCCATTAGTATGACCTTCATTGTAATACTCTAGTGTTTTTTTTTTCATTTGATCGATTTTTACTTATTATATATATTTTATATTATTATATACTATCGAAATTACCTTCATTTTCATAAAACAGAAAAAAAGATGTTACTTCTGACGGCTACGATTAGTATGACCTTTAGTATTGTACTCTATATTTCTTTCTATCTTCTTTTTTTCAAATTAATCACTTTTTAATTACATTAATGAGCAATTACATTGTTATGTAAGCTTTGACTACTTGAGTAAACAGAAGAGCCATGTTTTTTTGGCTTTTGGTTTAATAGAAGATTTTTATATAACTCATATTTGTCGTTTTTATTCTTATAAAGACAGACTTTAATTGATTAATAAATAAATTTCTAAATTAAGATGCCATTTGAAAAATCCAGTTTGAATGAATTGAATTTGGTCATTCTCTGCTTTAGTTTAGTTGAAGTTTCGCAATTCTCATATTTCACTGTTCACTTGCTAAGTGAAGATGGGTTGTTTTCCTTGGAAATCCATTGGCATTGGAAATTATGATGATCAAATGATGAGATGAGGTTCATTTCCTTTTATGAAATGTTGCAAATTTAGCTTAGCTAAAAGTGGTCAATTAGAAGGCGTGAGGCGTGGAAGGTCGACTAGCTTTTTTCCTCAGAAAAGTTGTCTCCAATCGTGCAAAAAATGCAATATTTTGTTTATGACTACTTCAAGGAAAAATTGCCCATTACGCAAAAAAAAGAAGGCCCTATAGTTTACTTTTAGCGATGACAAAGGCTTGTGCTTTACGCAGGCAGTGAGACATTTGTGGTGATGCGTCACTTTGTGAAGGAGGCTCAAACGCGTCTTTTCCATAGGAAATATGCGAAGATGACTTATTTACTACCATAAAAGCCGTATTTTCTTATTGGCTGTTGCTTTGCATTAGATGTGTATGTGCGTGATATAGGTAAAAATTAAATCCGCAAAATCATCTCCGATGAAGAAACCATGACCCCCTTAGTGGCACTTTACACTACGAATCCCAGTAGTACTTTTCGTATTTTTAAATTGTCCAAGACTAGCCAGACAAGCCCTTAAAGTACCCTTTCCGCCACAATTGGCAATTTTAGTTCAGCGAACTTAAGAGCCAGGAGCATTTGAAATTAATGTTTACTTTTAAGGACTCCCTTGTCCTTGGACGGGCTTGTGTGGCTATGTGTTATAGTGACTAAGATTGTCCTCGACCTTAAACAAAGTGGACCACCCCATGGACATGGACATGGCCAGCGGCTCGTCACCCTCACGAGACAACCCTCCAGAACATGACTTATTACATAATAAATGCATTGTAAAGTGGCAGAGGAAGGAAGGCGGAAGATGATCAGTCAGTTGCCCAGCGTCTCTTGCCCACTTCACATCCCACTTAAGTCAAGTGCTTCTCATTTGCATAATTATTAAGACATGGGTTTCGACACGGGTGTCTTCAGTGGTCCAAGCGGAAGTCTCAGGCTATTCACTCTCGTAAGACCCACACTTAACGCATCATTAACATCATTTCCATTGTCCACTAAACTATTAATTAGTTAAAATTAAGCATGATTAAGACGCCAACAGAATTTTATTCCTCTTTTATATGGTTTCTTCTTTGAATTCTAAGCTACTAATTCTCTCTCCTCTTTTTTTTTTTGTTAAGTTTGACTTTTTAGATTCCTTTACTTTTTTGAGTTTCAATTTTTTTTTTTGTAAAGTTTGAGTTTAGAAATTTTGAAGTTTTCGATTTTTTTTTAAAGATTGTTTTGCTAAAGTTAAGATGGTGTACAAAATAATTTTAAATCCAAAGTCAAAAGATTTGGAAATAGTTGATCTTGTCGTAATGTTACATTTTCTTTGATGTTGTAATGTGCCGACGCTGTTGTTGACCTTGAGTTTCTTTTTTTCTAATTTAATTTAGTTTTAAAGCCTAATTAAAACGTTGCAGTTAGTTAATTGCAATTAACTTTACTGTAGATTCTGGGAGCAATTGTAGTTGGTCTGACGGCCGACAGCTACTACAAAGGTGAGGAGTATGAGGACTTTTTCTTCTGGACAGCCGTGATCCTCCTCATTGTGTCGGCCATCTTGGCCGTGGCCACCTTCCTCGGAATCACAGGAGACGCTGTCTTGGTGAAGAAAGCGGTAAGGTCAAAGGTCAAGTTAGCATTTGACCCCTTGACCTCATTTTTGTTCCTTTGAAGGACTCTGGATTTCACTTGATTGGAGGGTTGATCTTCCTCGTGGCAGCAGTTCTCATGCTCATCAGCATCTTTGACAAGGGCAACAGTAGTACTGGCAAGTACATTGAGCGCATCGCTGCTGGGGTAGGCCGCTTCAATTCTTTATTTGTTTTAAAACAGACTTTTTTTTAACTTTTGCAATGTTTCATAGGCTATTGGTCTCATAAATGCCCTTGTCTACTGCTCCTTGGGCTGGAACATGTGCAGAGGATAAAGAAAGTACTTAAATTTGACCTTGAGGTCACACCACTTCAACCAAACAAAAACTGCTAAAGTTTACAACTATTTTTCTGTTTCAGTTTAATTAACAACATAAAATTAATTCCTGTCTCACTGTAAGGGTAAGCATAAACGCCACATGAAAATAATTCCGAATAAAATGACTTCAATTATTATTTCTCTGTTACGATTTTGGTGATTGCTTATTTTGAATTTACTAGATTTTCTAATGATTTTCTAAAAAAAATTTTCTTACTTTTCAAAAGCTCTAAACTAGAAATCACAACTGCTCCAATAGCAAGACAAACGCCAATTGTAAATAACTCAAAATTAAATCCCTTGAGAATATTTTCCTAGTTTTGATTGAGCGTCGTATGCCATAAAATACGGTATCCGCATATTTGGTAAATTATTCAAATTTTGCAGTTTCCGGTATTATAATTTTCTCAAAAAAATAATCGTTTATAACGTCTGAAAGCTTTGTCTGGTTTTTAAATAGGAGAAGCAACCCCTCATCAATGCTAAAGATAAACGCCAACTGAAAATAAATCCCCTGTACTTCGATTATTTTCCACTCTCGTCCAGTTATTCTGACATGTTTCGATTTTTTTAATTGTAAAAAAAAATTCTTTTTAGAAGTATTCCTATTTATGTAATTTAGTTTCTAAACAGGAGATGCGCACAATTTGTGTGAATCAAGGGTTGTTTTCGGTTGTTTAGCGTCTTTTCGTCTCGATTCTTGATTTTCTGTTGTTCTTTTGTGCTGCGTAGAGATGGACACGCGTGAGTTGTTCCCCTACTTTCGACTCTGTAAAAATGAAATGTTTTGAAGAGCGCTGGACCTGTTTCCCATTATTTTTTGTATGCTGTTTGCATTGGAACCTTGTTCATTTGAAGCGTGGAATTTGTGATGTTCAGGTGTGGCTTTCATCCCTCAAGCATCTTTCTCATTGTTCGTCATCCCAAGGCCACATCCGCTATTTTTACACCCTGCATCTTCCCTCCACAAACAAACAGGACAGAAACACAGCATCCCTGCTACAATTGGCCTCAAATACAAAAAATCGTCACCACTCCCCACTTAATTTCAACTATTTTATTTAACTTAGAATTAAAATTCTGAAATTGAAATTTCATCAAGAATCCACAACACCTACAAATTATTCGACTTTAATACAACTTCCGCATCAGGAATAGCTACGGTGAATCTTCTGGAATTTGTGCGTGGCGTAGAGGATGGACACAAGTGCAATTTCCAACTTGGCAGGGATCTTCAGGGTCGTCACGATAGTAAAACAAAAAAGAATTTAAATAATTAACAATTAAAACACGTAATTAATTCTTAATTATTTAATTAGTAATTAAAATGTGACCTTTGACCTCCAGATCCTTGGAGTGGCTGACTTTGGCCTCACTGTCGATTCCTACCAACACCACTTCTCCAATGAAGAGTTCTTTCTCTCTGTCGTCATCATCTCACTCATTCTCTCCGCTTTCTCCTTTCTCCTCGCATGCTTACAGTGGAGCAAACCAAAAGCAGTAATTCGACATTAATCAATTACATAAAGCTAAAATACAATTGTAAATTATTTTGATAATACTTAAAGTTAACTTTAATTGTAATTAGGACATTCTGTTCCACATCATAGCAAGTTTTCTCCTCCTCATTGGTGGAATTCTTATGCTCTACAGTGTGGTTAGCTTTGGACGAAGCACTTCCCCTCTCGGCAGATGGTTCTACGGGGAGAGAATTACTTCAGGAGTAAATTTCAATTCATCAATTTTAAAGATATTATTCGTTAATTTTAAGTATTCGTTAATTTAAATTTCAATTGAGATTAATTTGAATGATGCTTTTCTTGATTGAGTTTGCTGCCATCTAAATATTCATTCTTTGAATTTATCGTAGATCATGGGCATCATCAACGCACTTCTGTATGGAATTTTAGCTTTTCTCCTCATGCGAAAGTCATGAAAAGTGAAAGGAGGATGCAGGGAGAATTTTCGTACAATTTACAGTTCAAAATCAGCCATGCACAACCCGTCTTTCACATGAAGAATAAAATTAAGGCCAGTTAGCGCAACTATTTGGTACAATTTAGCCCTATTTCACTTTATCTCATAATTAATCATTAATGAACTTCAATATATTATTTTGTAATAAACGTTATATTTCTTAATTGTCTTAATTAAAATTAATTATTAAAAGTTAAAATTAAAATGCTATTAGTTAAACCCGTAAGAGAAGGGCGCCAAGCGGATGTCAACTTTAAATTCGTCAGCTTAGTTATCCCATTCATTCTGTTATTCTGCAGGAGAATTACATGAAGCTAATTACTAAATAATTTAGTTGGCAATTAAATTAAATATATGCGGTTTTGTAATTAAATGAAGTTACAATTACTCTACCTAATAAAATTTAAAATGGTTTACTACGGCAAGAAAGGTTGGATTTTAAAATAGAATTATTTTTAGAACGAGAAGGAAATCATGTTTGCCCAGATCTAAGATGCAACATAAGCAAGGACTCGTTTGGAGAATTTACAGCAACCCGTCCATCAGCGGCATTTAAAAAGAGATACCCACAACAAAACACGCATCAATAAGGAGGTGTTCTGTTTAAAAGAGGTTAAAGAGAAGTAACTAATTGATTAACTAAATTAAACTAATTAAGTCATAATTTTGTAATTTGGAAGACAATTAATTGGGCCTCATTCAACCACCATGTAAGTTGTGTTGTCCTCGTTATCTCACTTAAACCAAAATTGACTTTGGCGTTTGTGGAATCTTTGAAAATGGTATCGTTTCTTTAAAGCGCAACCAAGAAGAGATAACGAGATAACACGAGCAGATAGCCCAGATAATCCAGACTCAAGATATCAAGATAATTGACGGATAGGGATAAGAAGATATTAGATCGTAGGATCAAGAAGTCCTTGGCAAAGCAATGGTGGTTGAAGCGGAGGGAAGCAGCAGCGTATCCGTTCCAGCGCAGCAGCCGCGATGCTTCTTCGATATGGAGATCGGTGGGCTGGCGGCTGGACGTATTGTCTTTGAGTTGTTCTGGGAGAAGACGCCCAAAACAGCCGAGAACTTCCGGGGACTCGTGTGCGGGGATAAAGGGATTGGCAAGCAGACTGGGAAGCCGCTTCACTACAAAAACACTATCTTTCACAGGGTCATCAAGGACTTCATGGTGCAAGGGGTAGGCATACTTGCGAATACTTGTCAGCTGCATGTATTGGCAGTACATGCTTTGCCATTACTTGTCAGCTGCATGTATTGGCAGTACATGCTTCCTGCTGCTTGACAACTTAGCGCATATCCTGAGCAACACCATAGTCGCATAAGTTCTCATGTGTGTTTTCTTTGCAGGGCGACTTTGTCAAGGGCAATGGCACAGGTGGTGAGAGTATCTACGGAGGCACCTTCGAAGGTAATTTGTGTGCAATTAAGTGCTCAATTAATTGGCTTTCTCATTCTCAGTTTGACAACAAAATCGTGTAAATTCTAAATTGTAGACGAGAACTTTGAATTGAAGCATGACGAACCATTCCTTCTGTCAATGGCGAACAGAGGCCCAGCAACGAATGGATCTCAGTTCTTCATGTAAGGCTGCTTTTAGCTCCTGGAGGGAAAGTTGACAGTGATTCTTGATTTTTAATGGTGTAAAAACGTCCAATTAGCCGTTAAATATGTTAATGCTCAGCTGTTCCTCCAACTCCATTATTTTTATTTCCGTAGAAATTGATTTGGAACTGAAAGTTGTTGAGTGTAAAGGTCTAAAGGTCACCCTCTCAGCCACTTTAATCCAAACATATTTTTATCTCTCCTTCTCAAATAGACTTACGCAGCCGGCTCCGCATTTGAATGGGTACGTTCATTTATTGTGGTTTACTTCTTTTATATTTGGTTTCGCTAAATTCTAATAATAATCGTTTTTGTTTCCTCCAGCATCCACGTTGTTTTTGGGCGTGTGGTTGGCGGTCAAGAAATTGTTCGTCAAATCGAGAGCCTGCCAGTGGATCGCAAAAATCGTCCTCTTCAGGACGTCAAGGTTGCAAATTGCGGAGAACTCGTGCTTCTCGTCAAGCGTAAAAAGGGTAAGGTTGAAGTAGAAGCGCTGCACTGTCAAACGAGGGAAACGAAGCAGCGCCACCAGATCTCTCACCTCTGCATCCAATTAACTATACTAAAATTTTTAATTAATTGAAGTTAATTAGACTCTAAAATTAAACTAATTGTCCAAATATGTAGAAAAGAAGAAGAGACGCAAGCATTCGGTGAGCTCAGATGATGTCAAAAGTTCGGATGACGATGGAAAGCGGAAGAGGAAGAAGAAGGACAAGGAAAGAGAAGAAAAGGACGCAGTACCAGAAGTAGTCGAAGAGAAAAAGTATGTTTATATATTTTGAAATTATTACTTTACTTTTTATAGTCTGTTTACAGCTAGTGAATTTCATGAATTTTGTGTGTCTCACTTCCGGTTTTAAATTAATTTAGACCCCTTCTTGAGAATCCATTTCTGCCGAAAGTGACAGACATTGAAGAAGGTGAGATTCCAAAGGATCCCATCAACAGACTCCTGCGCCGCGTTGTCGATGAGAAAAAGGAAGATGAGCCTGAAGACAAAAAGAAGAAGAAGAGCAAAAAGAGTAGGAGCAAAAGTCGGAGTCGTGAACGTGAGGAGCGGAAAAGGGAGAGAGAGACCAACCAGCGCCACCGTGGAAATGACGCCGTTCAACAGCGACAACCTGACCAGCGAGATCGTGACGGTGGCCGCGATCGCCGTGGCAGGTCTCGAGAGCGAGATTTTTCAAGAGGTTCTTTTCAACAACAGCA
Organism: Bilobella aurantiaca; assembly: GCA_021029175.1. NCBI lineage: Eukaryota > Metazoa > Arthropoda > Collembola > Poduromorpha > Neanuridae > Bilobella > Bilobella aurantiaca. Next base: position 17,112 of record VYYI01001116.1, read on the forward strand.
ACAGCCACGGTTTCAGCAAAACCGTGCTTCGTTTACGAGCAGTGGAAAGAAAATAAAAGGTCGAGGTCGCGTTGTAAGTCCATTTTCTACTAACGATACTGCTTGTGATATGATATGTAGAAAGAAAAGCGATTAAGACGTTCATGCAATTGTAATTTAAACAATTTCGCTACTGAATCGCTGTTTTCTCATAATTTTCAGTGCTACCGCGCTTCTCGCAGCCGTTCTCGGAGTCGTACTCCTCCGCACTGGAAAGCTGAAACGCGTAAAAGCATTACTCTCAAGGAATTTGAAGTACGTAAAAACTAACGTTTTCATCAATAGAAAATGTACCGTTTGCAAATTAAATTAAATGTTCTTTGCAAACGTACCGTTTGTTTTATGTTAGGAAAAGGAAAAAGCGCGCCGTGAAAGAGAGGAGGAGTTGCGACGGCGTCAGGAAGAGCGAGAGCGGCGCCACAAGGAATCGCTGGAAGCGACTGAGAAGCGGCGTTCTCGGAGAGAGTCGGAAGCGGCTGAGTCGAGTAAGGAGGAAGTGGGAAGCGGAGTTGAGCCAGAGGGAGATGGGATGGTTGTCGTCGACTCCACAATATATCAACATCTTCTTCGCAGAAAAGACGGCGGAAGCGGAGACGACGAGAAATCGCCATCAAAGCGCCGCCGAACGCATGACAGTGAAGGCGACCGGAGCGATAGGGGCGGAGTCAGCGATTCTGGTAATGGAGGCACCCTCTTTTCGGGCGTGGTGGAAGCGACTGTGGAAGTTGAGCAGCGCCTTCGAAATGAACTGCTTCGGAAGCGCCTCAAAGCTTGGGAAGAGAATTCGGATGAAGAGGGTGAAGTGAAAATGACAGCGAGAGACATTGCCTCCAGAATTAGACTCGAAGCGGAGTAAATGTCTATAAAATTGAACCTTGAACGATAATTTCCCTTGTTACAATTAAAGTTAATTACAATTAAGGTTAATTGCAATTAAGAAATTAATTTGAGTCCTTAACTATAAAACTTCAAAGAAAAATATCGGGTGCATGAATTTTAGTTTCCAGAGACCTTTTCCCTCTTCGTTTTACTAACCTATTTTCCTCTCAAAATCAATTTTATTTATGTTGAAAAATAAAAGTTATTTAAAACGTTTCTTGAAAATAAGTGTAAGCATTGTTTGGCATTAATTTCGTTCACGAAGGCGTAGTTTCAGGTATATGATTTGTGGCGTCTGTGCACTGAATTGGTCCATGTGGGGGCGGAGCCTAAAATTTGTGTAGCCAATCACGTAGGTCCTTTGCTTTGGCCTTCACTGACTCCTCCTCCTGAGGCGGTCCATACGTCTTCCAGATCCTCTCCTGCAGCGCTTCGAACGTTTGCATCTCGTCTTCGAAGAAGTGCTTGGACGCTTGATTGAATTCGAGGTTGTTGAGAAGACTTGAATTGGGTACTGCCGCTGACGAGGTCAAGGGGTCACCCGGGGTCAAAGTGTAGCGTGACCTCAGATCGGCGTTAGTTATCGGCGGATGCCAATTGTTGGTTTGGAGGCCCTCAAGGGCCCCGTTGTCTCGCATGATGTTGTAGTGGGCCAAAGCGGCTGGAGCAGCGGGATGGACCAACGGTTTGAGGAACCCTTGACTTTCGTTTCCTTGACCTTGGCCTACCATGGTCCAGAGCGACTGCATTTGTCCGTCGAGCTTCTTAAGGGACGACAGAATTGTATCAATGTCTTTGGCCACCCTTGAATTGAGTGGACTTCGCGGAGAGTGGCTAAGGGACCCTGACATGGATGTCCGTTTCAAACTCCCGATTCCAGAACTCTCGGTGCGCTCTGATTGGTGGAGAGCCTCCTTGGGGGGCCCTTCGTCCAGGTGGAGACGATGCCTTTGGGACTTGATAAAGGCCTTGGCCTCTCGAAGCGCTTCGTATTGGTCTGGAAGTGGTTCTTTGGATCGCTGATTGGTGGGCTGGATTCGTTTTGTCGGGAAAACGTTGACAGATTGAGCGGGTTGTTTCCGAGTTCGGGCGGAAGTTGTCGAGGTATGGCTTGAGCGTCGCTCGGGAATCGGAGGCTGCTGATTGGCTGACTCTGCCGGTCGGGCACTGGTCAACGGCTCCTGAGACGGATTCATGTCCAGGATCTGCTCCCTTAGGATTTCAAGGGCCCCAAGGGCTCGTCCCAGTCGGTCGCTTGTGATTGGTGGATGATCGTGAAGGGAGTTGTTCATGGAACTTTCAGTGATGCTTAGCGTTTCCGGTTCTTCGGAAGGGGGCGGCGGGAGATTTGAAATTTCGTCCTTAAGGGCCGTGTACTTGTGCTGGAGCAATTTGTACTTGCGCTTTGTGCGAAAAAGTTCGCGTTCCTTTTCGTCAAGTTCGGAAGATTGGCGGAAGGATCGGGGTGGAGTCAATGAGGGGGGCATCTGATTGGCTGTTGGTGTTGATGGCTCCGCCTCTTTATGCCTTTCGATAGCATTTGCTCTTTCAGCCTTGAAAGTCTGCTGAAGTTCTTCCAGCGCTAATCGCTGATTGTCTCTATAACTTCATTTCCTGTTTTAGAAAACATTAGCATTTATTTCCATGATTTAACATTTAAAAAACTTGTCAAAAAGGTTTTTTTTTTGAAGCGCTCTATGTAAAACTCAGAATTGCTCCGAAGGAATTTTTTTTTCATTTAGAAAATGGTTTGATGTTAAAAAAATGGTTTGATAATTTACCTCATCATTCCACTCTTTCTTGAGATTTTCCAGTAATTGTTGATGTGACGCTTTCAAGCGATCAATATCAGCTCTCTGTTGATCTTGCAGCGATTTTCGAAATTCTTCGGATTGTATTTTCGCTTCTTGTTCAATGCTCTCAATAAATTTCTTCCTGTGTTCTGCAAGTAGTAGCTCCTTGTCTAAAGTCTTAATTTCAGAGTTCACATCCTTCAGAATCTTAAAAAAAAAACAATTTTTTGAAACACAGCAATTAAAGATTGCAATTAGTTAATCCAATTGGAAATTAGAAAACTAAAAATCAAAATTAGTTAAATATGTGATTAAAAATTTTTCTAGTTGCCATCTAAGTCTCACGTGTTCATTTTTCCGCAGCGTTTCTTCTCGGCTCTGCTGCATTTGTCGTTCGCTTTCTAGTTTGAGCGTTTCAATTTCAACGGCTAATCGCTTCGAATTCTCGTCTTTTAAATTTTCTAATGAACTTTCAAGTGCTTGCCTAAGCGCTTCTTTTTCTTGATTCAATTTTTGGATATTTTCTGCTTGAATCGCTTCCAGCGCAGCGGCCATTTCCGTTTTCAGAGCATTTTCTCGTTCTATTCTCTCCCGTGCTAATTTTAGTCTAAAATCCTCAAAGTCTTTCTCCATTTTCAGTCTTAAGGCATCTTCATCTGCCTGAAAAATGAGAATCTTAGAATTTCTAAAATTTTAAAAGTTAAGTTAAAAAAAGGTTTAAAAATAAGGTAAAAAAATTACTTTTGTACTGATCGCTTTCTTTTCGTCACTAACGCTTTCTCCAGCGCCTTTCTCTTGGACTGCAATCGGTTGAGCCGCCGCGGTTTTCGTCACTGACACAGTCGAGGGCGCAGGACGAACGGTGACGTTGGAATGGATTGTTGGCTGAGTGCTGACAGGTTTCCGTAGAACGGTGACTGGAGTGACTGGTCCAAGGTCAACTTCCTCTGACATGTCCTCTGACTCGTCACCATTCGAAGTCTCGTCGCTCGAACGGTCCTTCAAGAGGAGAAGAACGGTTTTGATTGGTCAATAAGTACCCTTAACAAAACGGAAGCCTACTTTTACTGAAGAGCCGCGTGACGACGTCTCGAACTTGAGGTCAATTTCCTCCTCTAAATTGAAGGCTACATTTCCCTTGGCCTTGATTGGCCCTTTCACCGTGTTCACCTTTGTGTCATCTAAAATCATGGTTATCAAAATTTCCAGTATTTTAAAAATTTCAGAAGCGCTGATTGGTCAATCAACTGGCCAATAGCTGTGTCCCGCTAAATGTTGTCCTGAGGCTTTGACCTTACCAGGAAACAATTTGCGAACAACTGTTTGATCAATGTGCCTCGGAGGGAAATTCTGAGCAGAACCAAGACCAGCACCAATGGTCGCTTGTCCGGATTTTGGCGTCTGCGCCTGCGCAGGTACCTTTGGCTTCTCTATTGGGTGCCCGAAATCCGACATTGATTCTTCCGACGACATCTTCCGCAGCGAATCCCCGCCGCTTCCAGCGATGGAAGGAGGATCTGAGAGATGGATTTAAGATTTTGAATTTGAGCGAAATTTTTTCAGCGAATTCGAAATTTCTCTGTACCTTCATCTGGAATCCAAGATGGCGGAACCAGTTTTCGTCCATCCTCAAGGCCCAACGGAGCCTTGACGTGGGACTGCGGCGGCGCAAGCGGTTTGAGCCCTTGGATTGGCTGAAGCTTCCCAATGGGTTTGAGAGGAGCCAGGCGATTGGCCGGAGGTAGGGGTACCTTGATAAGGCCCAAAGGGTCCTTGAGGTCATTGACCCCATCTTGACCTGACAGAAGGGATGACGCCTTCCTTAGGGGTGGGAAGTCTTTGAGCGTCGCCCTTGGCTTAAGCTCCGTATTTGAGTTCATGTTCCTCGCGGCAAGTACTTTTTGTGCGTAGACAGCGTTCAGCGGATGCTGCCACTGCGTGTGGTTGTTCTGGGTGTCGAAATAGAAGTATGCATTCTTGGCAGGGTCGTAACTGGAAGTAGCCAATAGAATCGTTGGATTTGACCTGTCATTTTCACCTGTCCCTAATTGTGCTCTACCAGGGCTTCCAATTGGGCGGAAGTGGCGCAACGAGTCCCTCGCGGGCCAAATAGAGAAGATGCGGCTCTGCGTCTGCGTCGATTCCAATTATTTGGGCAAACTCGAGAATTTCTGAAATTAGAGGAGATTTGGGAGTAAGATTCTATTTTCAATTATT
>VYYI01001117.1:0-22018 GCA_021029175.1 Bilobella aurantiaca
AGGTCGCTCGGAAGTCGTCTAGGACGATGCGGTCAGCGTCAAGGTTCTCAGCGGCGACCGCCACGGCGATGACCGCTTGCTCCGCTTCCCTGGAATCGCAGAGAAAATGTCAAAATCTTGACGAAAGGTCAATAATGAAAATCTATTTAAGAACCATTTAAGAACAAAGAAAAACCGTTCAAAATTTAGGATGTCAAAATTATAAGGCTTTACCACATGGTCTGAGTGGAGCGTTCCGCAGCAGAGAAGGATCGAGTCGTTGGACGCCGCCGCGGTGAATCACGCATTATTCAAAGCCAAATGATTAAATTTATTAGAAGTTAACGTTAACTAATTGAGGTCGAAATGTTATTAGCTTATTTAGTAAAACCGTACAATTAACTTAATGAATTCCTTAAGTTCTGGCTGTAGGTCTGGAAGGAATGACTCTTGGAGTAGAAGTGAGCGTCTAATTTGACGTAAGCGTAAAGGCGCGTGTTTCGCAGAGGGAGGAGCTTAACAGCGAAAACCCAAACAAAAAGTAAACAGGGGTCAATGACCCCTAAGTCACTAACCCTCTGCCGTTCGCTAACAAGTGAATTTGAGAGGATTTTTAATTCGTCAACATTCCCTTTAAACTTTTTTTTTTGCAGTTTGATACCCGAATTCGGTTGTAGACACATCCGAAAAACCTCAAATAAGATACACGGTATTTATTTGTAGCAAATACGTCTACGTATTACGTAATTACATTGCACTATTGTAATTATAATTGAATTGCAATTACGATTTTTAATTGCAATTAAAATTAAAATTCAAAACAACATTGGAAAATACCCAAATACGGTTCTTTACTGTACGCTAATCAAGAGGAAAAAAATTGCGGTAAAGGTATCGATTTCATACTTTTATAGCAAAATAAATGTTTGTAATTTATTAATTGGTAATTAATTAAATTATTATTTTAATTTTATTAGGGCAGTTTCTTTGTAAATCTATTTATAAAAAAAAATAAGGCAGCTATGAATTTGGCTCTGATTAAAATAAATACTACTTCTACGATTTGACTAATTGCTACAATTAATTAATTAATCTACTTTGTAAGATTTGTACTTGTTACAGAAAATTAGTATGAAAAAGATGCTAGAAAGGAGTATTCTACGGGTTAATGTCCTCCACCACCGTGGTAACTAACCCCCACCAAACCAAAGGTCAAAGGTCATCAAATTGTACGGTTAATTGGAGTGGTTAAGGATAGTAGTAAAGGGTATCAGGCTCAGGTGCAAACCTACAAAAGTAAATCACAGTTAATTAGTTAACTTCAATTAACCAAATTATCAATTAGTCAACTCCACCATTGTTAAGTAGCCACCACCTCTTCAAATTAATTTTTAGAATATCAACTTGTCAAATGACTAGATTTCAAAAAAGCATTTTAGGAACTGTTCAGGGTTGTGCAAAATCAGCGCCACTCTACAAAAGCGTTAATCGCTGAATTTTGAAATTAGGGTAATTGACGCTCTTCGTTATCTGTAGGGTTCGAAGTAGTCAAAGGTATGAAGAGGTGGTTGCATAACTAAATTCTGCCAAAACCTGTCAAAGAGATGTTACGCATTAAAAACAATCATTAAGTAATTAAGTTATAATTAAGGTAATTAACTAACTTTAATTAAGATTAAGTTAAGTTTCTCCTTACCTCCAAGGGGACGTCATACACATGGCCCTTGACCTTGGACATGGGTACTTCCGAAGGCACTCTGCAAATTGACGATCACATTCGCACAGTTGCGTCCCACAAATCCCTTTCCAGCCACGGTAGTCAGCCACTGAAAATTTAATTATTTACTGATAATGACCCATAAAGGTATCAAAAAGGTCAAAGGTCATCCGATTCGACCTCTACGACTTAAAGGGAGTGGCCGAAGGTCATCCGACACTCTGTCAAGGTCGTCGTGGACTTACCACATTGAGGCCTCCCTTCGCTGCAACTCCAGTAGTATGGCACAAAGTAAGTGAGCAACGGTGGACACTGTACACGGTTGTAGCACCAATCGTGCTTGGCGCAACACCTAAGGCATAAAAAAGGTCAAAGGTCAGGGGACCAAGAACCGCAAAGGGAGCAGGCCCTTAAGGGCTCGTTACCTATCAATTCCGTCGACAGTGATCCCTGAACCAAGAAATCCACAGTAGCAGCCATAGCCTTTGTAAGCGAGTGGGTTGCACCCCGTGGCACAGACCACCATGTCATAGAGATGGACGACGCTTCGCCGTGACCTTCGACTGCTCATCAAAAGTTCAGAGTCGCTTCCGTTGCTCAAGCGCTCCGATTCCAGCGCATTGGCAATATCTGTCTGGAGTTGCGTCTGCGCAGAAGCATCAGTTCCATTTAGTACAGCTAACGGTGTCTGGTGAGAGTGGGCTGGAAAACAATGTCCAGGTTTCAATTACGGTACTTTTTGGAGGTCATTGACCTCCAAAACGACATGTTGCGTACGGTGACAGCGGTGACATTGCACAAAAATGTTTCTATTTTTATGAGCTGCCTTGACTTAATGACAATGGAAGGGAAAAGTGACAGAATTAAGGCATGATGGGACGAGGAATGTCGTGAATTTGGGCCAATTTCACTAAATGACCACTAATTGATACGACAATTAAGTGTAATTCCGACTTCATTCATAAACCGTCAAAAGCAGCGAAAATACGCTTGAAGCGATTCATTTTTTGCCTAATTGAAGACAAAACGCTTCAACGTGTCCCATTTTTTCATCATTTCTCAGCGTCTTCATTTGCGACTTATTTCGCTTTTTCAGCGAATTTCTAATTCAACAAAAATTGATTTCTATCGCTGACGATCTCTTCTTTGTATCTACTGGGGCATATGGAAAAGTTGGAGAAAAGAATAATTGAATTGAATATTGTGCATTTAGCAAATGACCTCACGGTAAATGTACAAAGCTAAAATGATCCTCCAAAAAAAAGTTGTTTATTAAAAAAATACCAATTGACAGAAGTAGGATTTACAACGAATAAATGAGCTAGATTTTTTTTAAGAATTGATCAATTCTTAAAAAAATCGCTGCTCACGCTAATTGGCAGTCAACACTATTCTGCAAAAAATAAAACTTCATCTCAGAATCGCTGATTATAAAACTAAACAAGAGGAACTAAAATTTTGTACGTAACAAAGCTTTTGCAATGGTTCATGATTGGTCAAATTGGTACTGACTTTGCATAATGTTCAAGCGAAACTTTTGAGAATTTGGAATTTTGAAATTTTGAAATTATTGAAACTATTTTGTTTTAACTTTTTCAAATTAGAAAAAAAAGTTGCACAAACCTTGTCCAGCAGTTCCGAATAGTGCCAGAAGACACGTGAGTAGTATCCATGACACTAGAGATCCTTCTCCAGCCAATTCCAGATTTAAGATCACTAATTTTGGCAAAGTCACGCTCAGTCCCATGGCGCTAATTAATCGATTTCTGCAAATCACGATCACACAATGTGAACAAAGTTCCAATTCTGCACACCGTGGTCCAGTTGGGTGAAACGGCACAGTTTGCACAAGCTTTTAATTTTGTTACACCGTTCAGCTGGAGAAACGGCACAATTTGCACAAGCTTCCAATTTTGCTGCACCGTTCAAGGTGGAGAAACGGCACGGTTTGCACAGACGGACGCTCGCATCCCTTCTGCCAATGTTTGTTTGTGCTCAAATGCTTCCATTTGTGCTGGAATACTGGAGAGCACAATTCTCTGGAACAGTTCTCTCATCGCTTGGAGGGAAATTGGCAAATTTGCATAATTTGTGCAAAAATTTGTAAATTTGAGATTTTTTTTTTGCAAATTCCCTGTGTCACACGCCTTGTCCTAAGAATAGACGAATCAGTGTTGGCTGTTTGGAGATAGGGGAATGACTGTATGAGAGTAATTGGGAAGGTGATGCTGGGGAGATCTCTGGCGAAAAGTGTAGCAGAACCTGTGACAGTCACTTTACCTGCAAATTACAAATTGGCAGTGAATGAGATGTGCTTGAGACGTTTAAGAAAGTACGCTCTGTACGCTTTTGCAAATGAGGAGCTTCTGATAATTTTTACATAATTTGCCTCTGATTAATTTCCCAGTGATCTGTAACGGAGGAGATTTGCATATCTGAGAGATTTAGCGAAAAAATAAAAAAAGAGGATTTAGCCGCAGTTGAAAACGAAGTTTCTAAAAATCAAGTGGCGCATGCTCCGCAGACCGTGAAAATAATTGTGACAAAAACAAACGCAGCCATTGAAACGGACTGTGATCACTCTCATCAAACGTTTAAGTGGCAACTACACCAGATTAGGACCACTTAAGCGCACATGCAGATTTGTACAAATACTTGTACAAATTGCAGCGCTAAGCACGTACGCAACAACAGTTAACTTTATGGGCCAAAAATTGGCCCTCCTGTAACATCCACTAACAAATAAGGACTTAAGTGCTTCTAATTGGAGAAAGTCAACTTTCTCCGAAAATCTCAACAAGTTTTTGTCCAAAGCGCATTTTCAGCGCCAAATTATCAATAGCGCTGATTATATCCATGCAATCATGTTTAGCTCGCATGCATTTAAAATCGCTGAATCGTATGAAGCTTGCGAGTTTGAAATTTGCCATACAGCAAAGCATTTAAAAAAATTGACATAAAAACAACCACCAATTAGTAGAACAATTTGATTCGACTCAAAATCAATATTGACGTACCTACTCAGCGTTGAAATAACTTATTACGATTTGTAATATATTTTGTAAATGACCTTTTACTATTACAAATGAATTCAATATCTTTTTCAAAAAAATTCTTTTCTTTTTAATCTTAAATTGATTTTTTTTACCGTTTTGAATTGCAGTACGATTCTTTTCGACTGGCTATTTTTGCTTCTTTGCGATTTGCTATTTTTGCTAATTTGCCGATTATTTTTTGCTTCTTTCTGATTGGTTTATTTTTGCTCCTTTCTGATTGGCTCCTGCCATGGAACTGAACTTTGTTAGAGCCAATCGATGTCCCATCAATTGGTGCTTCCTGCTCCATAAGAAATTGAAATAGCTAAAAATAGCCCAAGGCTGACCTTGGGTCACTTCAATTCCCACCTTGACAAGGTCACGTGGGAAAAAGGAAAGTGTTGTTTGCCGTGGCCTTCGCACCCTTCCGAAGGGCCCCTGTCCAGGAATAGGACAAAAGGGCTCGTCAAGAAGAGGCTTCATTCTTCCGTCATTGAGAGATGCAGCTTCGGAAGAGATTGACACGTCAAGATTTGAATCAATCAATTATGCAGGAAGAGTGAGAGGGATGTCACGTGACGTGAGGGATTGGGATTTGGTCCATGGAGGATTACACGCTGAGTTCGCTACGCCGTTTGCCTCCATTATTGTCGCCAATGTCGCAATGTCTCCTTCCCTGAGGAAGACGTTGTTGTTGTTGATTTATGGCCGTTTTAGCACGGTCATTAGCAGGGCTGTGCTCAAAATAACACTCGAAAACTCTCACTTGCTGATTTTAAGACGCACAATTGCAAAAGGGAACTTCAAATTGTTTCATCAGAAAATGTTACGAAAATGGACGATTGAAGCGTTGAGTGTGTATTTTTGTACCTGGAAGGATTAGGGAACTTTCAAGTGCAGCACTTAAAACAAAAAATTACCGTGCGGTCACGTGCTAATAGATAAAAACTTTTAAATTAGTATTTTCCACTCTCATTTTAGTATTTATATTTATTTTCCAAATTTTCGTGTCATTTAGAATAGCAAAATGGTGAAGAATTAGATAAAAAATTTAGCAGATGACCACATGGCAGTACACTAACGTTTGTCTTAATTTAAAGCTCTATTAACTTTACCATTTGTTTTCTTTCTCTGCATAATTTTAATTGCAATATTTGCTGCGTTTTTTATTATCATCTTCGTAACAAATTAGGTGTGTAATTTATACAAACTTATAATTAACACTCCAATTCGTTATACCTGTGGTCATTGGCTAAATTAATGATTTTGGGTATAACATTTTTCACAAAACTTCCAACCCCGAGCACAGGTGGTGAATGAAGTTCAAACTTCAAAATGTTGTAGTTAGGAAGTGACCACGCGGTAGTAAAATACACGCTTGAAATTTTGATGCTATTGAGAAACTTGCATTATGAGAAATTAGCTTAAGGACGTTTCCAACCTGAAAAAAATTTGTTGCTATTTTTATTGAGAAAATCCAGTTGAGATGACGAGAATTCGACAGGTGAAATTTACAAGTAATTTTACAATTATTTGAAATATTAATTGAAAATTGATAAATTTTGAAAAAAAAAATTAATAATGTAAAACTCGATTGGAATTTTGGAAATTTTGAATTGTAAAAGTTTTATTTTATTTTAGAACAAATCCTCAAAGAGTGGGCCCTTAAGGGGTTGGACAGAATAAAAAATCCCGGTGAATTAGAGATCACTTCCGTCATTTACAAATTGTGTGATTAAGGGTCAATGCCCGTCACTGCAGGGCTCCTCCCATTTTCATTCGTGTCCCGCCCCTCCCCCTCCTCCATTTCTATTGGCTGATGCTGCTGGATGACCCCGGCCGGTGACCCATAGGTCGCCAGGTCACTTTCTCCCGGTTTGCTGCAACGGACCCCTACAAAAGGGATGTAGACGCAGTCATAAGGGATGTTTGACAGTGACAAGGGTCCGTGACCAAGGACGAGGTCACCGCCCTCCCCCGCCGCGGCGGACCCCGCCACGATGGCCGTTGGCTGCCAGTAGGTCCGCTTCCCGCCGAACCGCGTTCCGGGGTAAAAGCGCCTCTCCCCCGCCGACCGGGCCTGGATATTTCGAACACCGCTCGTCCTCTGGTGGACGCGACTCGCCATTTCTGAGGGGTCAAAAGGTCATGTAAGATCAAAAGGTCATTGACCTCGTTTTTTTTACCAGTATTCTTACCCCCGGAGGCAGACTCCCTCTTCCCGTAGCGTGGACCTGTGTACACCGCCCCCACGGCCATGGACGCCACGAGGGCGCAGAGCAGTGACATGACGAGGAGCCGCGTGGGCGGAGTCAGGCCGCTTACGACGACGGACGTCATTGCAGAGAACCTGAATAAGTTAGATTGTCGAATTAGGCCTATTTTTAGCACTCACAAAGTGTTGAGTAGCAATTGACAAATTGCAAATTGCTGAGCTTAGCAATTTGCAAATTGTCCATAAATGGAAGCAATAATCTTTAGGAAGATGCACTTTTAAGTGCTAAAGAACTTGACAATTAGTTAAATAACTAATTAGGCAAAAACGATGTCAAGGCTAAGATTGAGTTATGCCACCACTTCTTGCAAGGGCTAATAATTTAAGGGCTTCTGAGAGTTGGTCAAAATTAGCAACAAGTGGACCCTTTGAAAAAGTCACTTTCAAAACAAGAGCTTAATTTATGAAAATGACGTTTTTTTAAAAAAAGCACTTGTACAAATGACGCTTTTAAAAAGTTACCTTCTCATGCGTTTTTGAAGTGGCATATTTGTGAGGGTTGCCTTTACAATGTCAATATTTACTTCAATTTTAGACATGGAGCGAGACGGACAAATTGTGAAATTATTTGCATAAGCTTTGTAAAGCTACTGAATAATTGAGCGTTTAAGTTTGAGCTTTTGGTCCAATAACTGGTAAAGGGCAATTAAGGGACCTCGAATTAAGGGACGCCAAATGCAGGGCACGTCAATTGACATTTTAAGCGGAAAAGGGTCTCGTTGAAATTAGGACTTTTCAGTTAGGAAATTATTTATTAGAGGGTCGCACGCAAGAGAGATTTTGCGGAGGATAAGGGCCAATTGTTTTGAAAGGCTCTGTAGTAAATCAGCGAAAATCGACTTTTAATTGGTCCATTCTTAATTGTGCACAATTATTAATTTGAGTGTTTTGTGCTGGGCGGCAGTCAAGGGCCAATTAGAACAACTCAAAAAGTAAATTTAAAAAAAAATTGAAAACAAAGCCTTTTTTCACTGTGTATTTCTGCTAATTTCGTGAATTTTTCCAGTCTATAGTACGTATGCCATTCAGTTTCTTAAAAAAAATACGCTTCTAACAAATCTGACAATTAATGCTTAGTCGCGAAGTTTCGAGAAGAGAAAAAACATAGTAATGTTTGAATAATAGAAATAGTAAAATTTAATGATAATTAGTTATCAAAACCATGAAAATGATTTTGATTTTGAAATTTTGAATTCAAAATTTTGGGTTTTATACTGATTTCTCGAAAAACTAGGGCATTTTTTTGCGAATTATTTTTTTTAACCCTACAAAGGTTCCTGTTACAAAAAAAAAAGTACTGAGGGTTTTTTTTTAGAATGAAACAAAACTTTCGAAATTCAAAGACAAAAGTTCTTTTTAGAAAAACACAAGATATTTTTAATTAATAATTTTTTACACAAATCGTTTAACTTGTCTGTCTTTTAGAATAATTTCAGATTTGCAGATATCAAATTCTAAGATTATATAGTTTGCAGTTGGCACCTCGCAATGTGAAAAATTACGAAAAGGGGATTTTCAATATCGTTTTCAACGTTTTTGTAATCGTTTCCTGAAGGGAATATAAAAATTGTTAATTAAAATTTGTATCTTATTGATTCACTTTGGCACAAGTAATTCAAAAGCATCCAAAACACAACTAAAACATTTACTCATTTGTATAATAACATGGATAGTCTTCAAAACAAAACTTTTAGAACAGTTTAAAAAAGAAGCTTTTTTTAAGCAATAAGAAAACTTTTTGAACGTTTAAAAATGTTATTTTAAACGTTTAGAAAAGACATGCACTTACCTACGGTTGGTGGCGACCAGCAAACTGCCTGTCTCTATTCCCGTTGCCTAAATCGCTGTCCCTTCTCAGCTCTCCGCTCCAATCAGCGCTCGAACTGTTCAAATAGCCGATCACGGCCGCTTAACGTTAATTTCCACGGTGGACAAGAAGGTGAGCCGTGGAAGAACGGTGCCTGAGTACGGGAGGACGGTGGGTGAAAGTGGTCTTTTATACTTTCACCTCCCCTTCGCCCAACCTGTTGCTTTCTCCTCTAGCTAATTTTTGGCCAACTCCAACCCTCCTTTCCCTAAAAATCACCTTTCCCTAAAATCAGCTTTCTCTAAATTTCCCTAAACTCACTTTTCCCTAAAAAAAAATCCCTTTCATCGTAAAATTCTTCCAAGGAAAAAATACCCTTTCATTGAAATTTCTCAACCGGAAATCTAAAAAAATTTCACAATATTTTTCAACTTTCTCCTACTCAACAAAAATGATCTTTTTCTCCTGCTTTCCCTTTTTCACGTCCAGGTTCAACACTTCCTGTTATTTTACTACTTGAGCTATATAGGAAAAGGTCACATTTTTTGGTCAATTTTTTCAATTTTATGCAGCGTACTGACCGTTTGACCTATACAAAGGTCAGTCAATGAGCATATGGCGACGATCGCTGAAACACTGCACTCGCTCCTATCTTGTTTTAGACAAATAAAGGCGCAAACAACTTGTTTCCATTATTTCATCCAATTCAATTGCGATATGATGCAGCAGATAAAATAATACATTTTTGCACACAATCTATCGATTTAACATCTTGTCAATGTCACACGTTTTGCGCATTTACGATTCGAATACTCCATATTGAATATTCAAAAAATTCTAATAATTCAAAAACCCAATTATCTTTTAGCAATCTAAAAAACGCGCTAAGGAGATTTATATCGTAAAGCCAAACAAACCTGTCCTTGCATATTTCTAAAGGCTACAAAATACGGCTTTTACATGTAAAAATGGCGTTTCTGTCAAAATTTAAACAGAACGTCAAACTTTCTCCAAAATTGACGCTATTTTTAGATCTTGAGCCATTTTTGCTTTCCCTTTCACTTAATGGTAACAGTAAAGTTAACAGGTACAAATATCATAAAAAGTTAAAAAAAAAAACTCCTGCAGGCAATGTGTACGTTAAACTGAATTTGCAGGATATTGAGGAAAATATAAGGAATATAAGGAATTGTATTAATTTTAGTGGGGGTGTATTGCGTGTTTACGATTTTCGAATTTCCTGCGACATTTCCTTCTTTGGCTTCCTTGCCTAATCTCAGCGCCCAATCTACATACCTACAACCTGCAACCTACAACCTGCAAGTCACAGGAGCAGGGAAAGGCACAAGTCAAAATGTCATCGTTTTGAAGTCATCATCATTTCACGACTCCTCATCACCTTCCACTGACTAAATAATGAGGATGGGGCTGAGACGTCCTTAAGGGTCCCCCGGAGAAAGCAACCTTTCCCCGACGCCACGAAGTCTGGTGAAAGTCTCAATTCCAATTATGCTACTCCAAATAACATTCTTATTGACTCACAACAATTGGGCATTTCTAATTCAAATTCACGCTCTTCACCATTACAAAGGGAAAAGCGCTTGCTTAATTTAAAATTCAGCGCCTCTTGCTTAATTCAAAGTTGAGGACTTTCTCCTGCTTAATTTAAAATGCGGCGTTTCATGCCAGCGGCTTTGCGTGGGAGAGTTGTTCAAAATGTCACCTGGCTCATTCTTCGAAATGGCTTCTCTGTAAAAGTTTTTTTTTGAATTAAGCAAAAATGCATTGTCTCCAACTTTCTCCATTGGATTACGCATCTTGAAAATGGGGAAACAAGTGCGTTCCGTTGGGGAAAAAAACAAAACTTTGCTTTACACCTAAATTCTCTTAACTTTCACCTCCTTTTTTCCCTTTTGAGAGAAAAGTAATCCCTCAATCTCTTAACGAATTTCCCTATACGCAAAACCCAAACAATTTCTACTACGGTAAATGTACAGAGCGTTTTTTATATGCCTGTCTCATACAATACAAGAAAGTTCTCAAAACTAGACTTTCGTTTTTTAATCTATTAGCTTTAACAATTTAGAATTTATATTATTTTCAGCCCTTTTCATAGTTGCTAGAAGTGGAAAATGGAGTGACAAAACTTTAAATTAGTAGATGACCACATGGCATCATTACCTTATTTTAAACTTCACGGTCTTTGGTGAAGTTTTCTTTTGCAGTAACACTTACTTTCTCTTTTAGTACTCGACATAAAAAAATCGCTCTGTACATAAGGATCATCTATTCTAAGCAAACTTTCTCTTTTTTAAAGAAAAGGTGCCAAAATTCATATAAAAACTGAATTTTTTTATCGCCGCCTGCCAATATTTCTCAGAGTAAGCTTAAGAGCTTTTCACTTTTATTGAAAACCTCCAACTTTCCCTTTTACTCTAATTAAATTCACAATCTCAAAATAATCTTAAGGAAAACGCTGGGAAAAGTCAACACTCCTCGACTCCTTCATTCGTGAACACGAGGTAACAAAACAAATCTAAAAGAAAACAGTGACTACTTTCTTAAACATTAAGCAATATTATTTTTCACAAGTAAGAAATGTCTTACAAGCGAAAAAGTTTGAAAATTCTTAAAACTAAGTAATTCTCTTACAAGTTAAGCAAATTTCTTATATCTAATAATAAATTAACTCAAAACTAAAAGTAATTTTCTTAAAAATAAGATCTCTTCTTAGAAGTAGTGGATTTTCTTCAAAGTAAGCAATTTTCTTAAAAATAAGATCTCTTCTTAGAAGTAAGGGATTTTCTTAAAACTAAGCAATTTTCTTAAAAAAGTACTAGAAGTTGAGAAAGGAGTCGGGTTCCATGGGTTTGTACTGCGGGAGGTACGCTGGGATTTTCCAGTTTCCTCCGCAGGGACATGCCTTGAGCCAGCGATTGTCCCAGGCCTTGTTGGCGGCGGATCGCGGTGAAACGTGGATAAGCGTCGCGCAAGCGCACCTGTAAATCCAAAATCTTAAAATTAGTTTGAAATACAATGATACAATTTAGAGTTGGTCGTAAAGCGAATAGAGAAAGGAATGAATGGTTGTGAGCAATCAAGACGTTATGGCGCTGCCTTTTGTTGCTTCGCAAAAGCCACCAACCCTCACAAAATCCCACTTTCCCTCTTTTGTTGACTTTTCATTAGACAGACTCAAATTATAAATGAGCGAAACAAGGTAGTAAGCTAATTAAAGTAAGCAAAAGGAATTAATTAAAATTTTCACCTGTTGCAGGCCTTGACTCCTGAAGGGTTCTTCCCGAGCCAGAGCAGGCGCAGGCCGTCCATCCAGTACCCACTTGACCTTTGACCCTCCAAATTGTCAAGCCACTTGCTCGGGTTCACCCCAAACTCAAACTGGAAACAGTGAAATCATTTTACATCACTCAATCCTGGCATCATTTTCATCATTCACATAATTACTAATTACATCATATGTTATGACTAAAATAGGTCTAAAGCAAAAAAAGCACTTGACCAGGCAAAAAAGTCCGCGTTATACCTGGAGCGGTGTGTTTCGGGTAAACGTTGCAGTGAGAGCCACACCTGTATTTTTACTCGGGTAAAACGGATTCACATTGGGCATCTGCACTTCGCTTGGTAGTAGGCAACAATCGTCTGAAAAATCAAAACAAAATTGTAAATAATTGGTCTGTTTTCTATTTTTCATTTTTCTTGTGTTTTCAAAATAGACTAATAAAATTCTTTAGAACTTGAATTATACGCTTACCAACAAGTTTTTTTAAACAGCACCATTTTTCAAAAAATCCAAGACAAAAACATATATGAAAATACTAACTTTCCCCATTCATTTTCACCTAGCCATGTTTTAAACAAAACTTTTTCTAAGCTCAAAGTTTTTCAAACGCGGAAAATGGCGCAAACAAACGCAAACAAAAAGGATGACGTGAAGGTAAAGGCCGGAACGAAATTCTTAAAAAAAAAACGTTTTTTGAATGCTGTCATGCTATCACAACTTTTTTTTTTGTGACACACTGTACATCCAGAAGCCAACGCCCATCGCTGCATTTTTAATGCACCCCCTAATTAACACATTATTTATAAACTCAACGTCAATTTTATTTGTATCTCATTTTGAGAACTCCAGAATTTAATCAATCAAAATTTCTATAAGAAAAATTAATTGATAATTTTGACAATTTTTTTTTACAAACAGTTCGTACCCCGAAGATCGTTTTTTTTTACGTGTAAATGTAATTTACAACTTCAATTTTTTTTTTTAAATAAAAAATTTGAGCTTCAATTTGTAACTTCCGGTTTCCAAGAAACGCTCTGTACATGGAACTATCCTAAAATCAATAAAGGTCAAAAACCACTTCTAGGAATCCCGGAACTAAAACCACAACCCGGCAAACACGAGCCATAAAATTTCCTAAATTACTTTACACCCTTCAAAACATAATTAGAGACACGTCTATACAAACTTTTAAAAAATACAAAATATACAGAGCGTTTCTAAAGTTCCGTCGCGAAAAGTGAAAGTTAGGAAAACTAAGAGATCGCACACAAACTGTACCCTATGGTGAAAATTTATAGATTTTAACTACACTCTTTTAGTTTTCCGGACATTCGCGTACTGTTCGTGACAATAAAAAACGCTCTGTACATCCGTAACTTCCTAAATAACACATCATAAATAGCACTATTCCCTTTGGTCCCATCCTACGTTTGTCATGTTTATGCAAATTTAGTTCTCATCACGCCGCTTCCGTTCCTCTTCCGACTCCGATCGCTTGAGCGGCAGCGTCGCTGATTCAGCGTCAAAATCTTCTAAACTGTCTCCACGGCTCAATTCCGTCGTCAAATGCAAATAACTGCTAAATTCCCCCTTTTCCTCCATCCTTCTCTGAATGGGCGACTTTTCCTTGGGATCCATGACATAGTATGCATCGAGGGAGTCGTGTCGCCCCGGAACGTACATCAGAGAGTCCGCCCGCCCCACGGTCAGCGACGGTCGCCCACCCTCCGCTCGGCGACCGTTTCCAGCCTCCAGCGTCCTCAGCAGCGCTTCATTCTGCATTTCCAGCGTCACGGTCTGCGGCTGCGGGGGCTGCTGCTTGTAGCACCCGAACATCATACCCCGCCCCGCCCCCGCCGACTGCGGATACCGGGTCACGTGCGGGTAGTCGACGCCCTCGTATCCGAGATCCGATTTCGGCTGGACCGTCTCAAGAATTATGGAGTTTCCGCCGAAAAACGACGATTCTCGGCCCGTTTCCGAGTCGGCCGTTTCTTCGGTAAAGGTCGACGGAATTCGGCGATGAAGCTCCTCCTCCTTCTGTTTCGACTTTCGGCTGTTGCAGAGGAAGCCAATGAAAAGTAGGAAGAGGACGAGGGCGGCAAAGCCAATTGAAATGTAAAACCACATGTAAGCCGTGGGGTCCTTCGGAATCACTACTTGGTCCTTCTCCGGATTCGCCGGCCTAACGTCAGCTAAAATCCAACCAAAATCCCTGCCCATTAAAATTACATCGAAAACTACACCGAAAAATAGATCAAACGCAACTAAAAATCCCTAGCTTTTGAAATTGTATCGAAAAACAGATATTTTGCAAGTCGATCAAAAATGACGCAAAAAACGCAACAGAAGCCACTAGCTTTTAGAATTTGAGCGAAAATAGCATCGAAAAATACATCGAGAACCCATTGCAACGGAATGCTAACGGAGAACTTTTGAAAAATCAAAAAATCTGAAATTCAATTTTAAAAGAAAAAAAGTTTTAAATTCAAAAAAAAAAATAAGAGAAAAGATAGTTTTTTAACCACTCTTTCTACACCGTTCAAAAATTCTTAAAGAAAATGCATACAATGAAAATTGTAGTTTTCCAGTTAGTACAATGCTTAAATGAATTCTTCAATAGCTTTGCGTTATTTTTGAAGTATTTTTGCGTAGCTTTTCGACTATTCTTTTGTAATTTCAAACAACGTTTGCGTAATTTTGAACTATCTTTGCGTTATTTCGAACAGCGTTTGCGTCATTTTGAACTACTTTTACGGTATTTAGACTACTTTTTGCGTTATTCTAAGCTACGTTTGCGCTATTTTCTGCTTACGGCTCACGGTATTGCCCATTGTTTTATGATGCTCTTGAATGTGCTTTTCTTTGAATTGCTGTGAATAATTGGAAGAGCCCTTGTTACAGCGTGTCTCTGTGAGAACTGTTCTAATTAAATTCCAGATGCACTTAAGGAGAATCCAAGCTTCTTGAGAGCTCTTATCACCCTTCGATCCCCAGCACAGATTAAATTACGCCCAAACACAACGCCACAATCCAACAAATATCGTTTCTTGTGGCCCCTCAAAGGGACATCCTACGCCTAAAGGCCTCTTTCACAAAGGGCCCCCTCAGCCCTTGACTTTTGCCCCTTGGCCCGACAATACGGCCACTCACAATCTGCTTAAAATTTGTGTAAGCAATCTTGGACAAAGTACTGGACAGTGCTAATGAGGCAAAATTGAACTGAAACCACAATGGAAGGAAGAGTGACAGGAATGTATCACAGCTTGTGGTTGGGCCCTTGCCAAAAATCAAGCTATAAGAACCAACTTTACTAAAAAATTGTACAGAGCCTTTTTTATGTCCTGCACAAAAAGAGGCTGTTGAAGAAGAATTGCGCTTCAAAGTCTAAAAAAGGCTTTGTAGAAGCACTTTAGAAGAATTCTAGAAGCAGAGGCCATAAACGCCATCCGATTTTTAGTGGACGGAACGAAGGGAAGGAGGAGCTCTCCAATTGAAAATATTTATCAGCCGACGTCTTATCGCTACATTAGAATAAACTCATTAGCAATATCAATCCCCCAATGAGAATCGCTCTTGAAGCATGACAAACGAAACAACATTTTCTAAACAATGAACTAACGCTTTTCTAAAAGGAAAAAGCTTTTCAGGAGGAACAACCGAAATTTAAAAAATATATTACAAATTTCTGGCAAATACAAAATTTGAGCCATTTCTTGAAAAATTGTAACCAACATTTTGCTCTTGCTTTAAAAAAAAAAGCCTTGATGTGAACATCAAATTAAAATTCGACGTAAAAAAATCACATGTACTCGCATATGTCCAGCTATTTAAATAACATATGGGGAAGGAGAGAGGGCCTGATGATGCATAAAAACGTACAAAAAGCATTTCCTCGATGCTTCATCAGCGCAAATTGTGCATTGTCACCAATCCTCAACCAACCCAATCCCATCTTCAATTGTCATTTAAATATAACTTTGAAATTAATTTTCAAGTTTACGATCCACCGCTTCCATCATGGAGCAATCGCTTTACAACCAGCGACAAAAAAAGTTTATAAACTCACAATCGCTTACATAATAATAAAATATCATATAGAAATGCCCAGCAAAAATTGCTTCAAGGAAGAAAATTTTAATTTAAAAAGAAAATTTGAGAACGCGCATTTAGAAAAAGTAATCAGGTTTCAGCGTTTTTTTTAGAAAAAAAAATGATGTAAAAACATCAAAAAAAATTCGGTTCGTTCTCAACTTCATTGTGGAAATTCCCGAGGGAATGAAAACAAGAGTTTTAGCGAGCGGCGTCTAAGCTCAACTACCCTCACCGCTCTTCCTCTAACCCCAATTTCAGCGACAAGCGCATAATTTCAATGAAGATGGCATTTCAATTAAAATTTGAAAAAATCTTCTAAATCAAAAAAAAAAATCACCCCAATTACAAAATCAGACGATTTGAAAGAGAATTAAAACTTTTTGAAATCCGAATTTCCCAACGTGGGCAAAACGGGAATTTTTAGAGGGCGGCGTCTAAGCTCCACTTTTCGTCATCGGCTTTCCTCTAGCCCTGATTTCAGCGATAAGCATTTAATTTCTGTGAAGACCGTATTTAAATTATAATTAAAAAAAATCCTCTTAATTTAAAAAAAAATCACCCTAATTAAAAATTATGACAAATTGAGATTGAGATTAACTAATTTCTTCTTTTTGAAATTGAGAATATCCAACAGGGGAAAATGGAAGTTTTAAGGGGGCGGCGTCTAAGCTCAACTTTTCCGTCACCGGGCGGGTTTTGAAAAAGTGATCAAATAGTTCACTTCACTCCTTCTCGTCCTAATTTCGGCGAAAAGCACTTAAATTGAGAACTTTTGAAGTTTTTAATTAACTTACCAATTAAGGACTCATCGGGATCGTGTGGCGTTACGGAAAGTTTGGTTAGGAGGCGAAATAGGAGCGGGAGCACATCTAGATTTTCAGTTGTTTTTCGGAAGGAGGGGAGGCAGGCAGGGCGAATGAGGCCCCAAATCCTCATGAGCACAATCAACTCCCTCAGCGTCCCAACTGCCTTCGAATCTCGACACACTTCCCACTGAAAAAGTCATTTCAAAAAAGAACAAACTCTAATTAAACGTCCATTATGCTTACAATCACAATTAATTTTGCAATTAAAACACTTCCAGAAGACCTTCAGCTAACTTCCAGAGAAATTACTTTTCCAGGAAAATTTACGTCTCCAGCAACATTTCTCCAGTCAAATCACTTTCTCCCTCCATGAAAAAAAAACCCTTTCCCCGAAAAATCAATGGTAATTCATTAAAATCGGTGTGGAGAAATTAATGGCGTGGAGGTATAAAAAAAGAAAGTAATCAGAAAAGAGCTACAGCTCCGTTGAGTCAACATTGAGTTCAAAGGAGAAGGCGGCTCCGACTAATGGACCTGGACAAAGTGGACATGGACCCAATAGCGGCCAAAGTGTCATAAAACGGCGTGACAAGGGCCTTAATCATGAACACCGCCACGGCCACGGTCCAAGGGTTACTCACAAAGGGTAGGGTTGGCCACAAACGACGTATACAAAAAGTGCTTGTTCGTTAATTAAGGGCTTGGTAAAGCTAAAATGGGAAATTCACGGTGAGAATAGCCAGCAATGCAATTACAAAAGTCAACAGTAAAACTTGTCATCAACAAAAACAGAGGCGAGAAAAAAAAAATCGTTATTTTATCTGGTTGCTCTGTTCGAAATTCATTTCAATCAAAAGTTTTTTTTTTTTAATTTGTTGTAAAAAAAATGTAGGAAATCTCACCCCCGGAGCTCTCGAGTGTCTCAAATCTGGTAAAATCGCTAAAAGTTTCACGGACAAATCAGCGCACCATTGAAGAAACTGTTGCAGCGATTGGAGGAGCGTTGGCTCCACGGCGTACTCCTTTGCCTCCATGTTCAACAGCACTTTGTCAACGTCATGCAGCGTATCACCCTTGCTCCCAAGCAAATCTAAAAACAAAAACAAATTCATCTCAAAATTCCCATCAGCGAAAGTCAAAAATCATTTTCAAAAATAACTTTTTTTTTTAATTTTTTTTATCAAAAAATTTAAATAAAAAGTCTATAACAAATTACTGGAGAGTGACTCCGCCGGGCCACGGTCATGGCTGGACAGGTTCCTTGGTCGTAGGAGTGCTTTCAATGCACCTGAAACGAGATGCAGTGTCAACAGCGTTTGCTGGTCATTGGTCCGTGTCACGCCGCCAGATGCCAATCTTCATAAAGTAATAAGAGAATATTGAACGGTCCATACAACGGCCCACGGTGCTCACGTCAGCGATTTGAAACTTATATTAACGTCAACTTGAAATCGAAAAATCTACCTGTGAAGCGCTGACTTGATGACAAGCATACGTGTAGCAAAATGACCTTGAACGGCTGGAGGCTGTCGTGCAAACGTTTCGCTGAGCCGATCGCTGACGTTCTCAATCAGCGATGGACGAAGGCACATGAGAACGTCCCACGGGTCGAGACCACCCATCATGCTCAGCTCAATAAAGGCAGTTGCACTTGCTGGAAACAAAGTGAATTTTAAAAACACATTTTTACAATTTTCAAAATAGTGTTTTTTCGAATTTAAAAACTAATATTTAAAAAATTCTAAACTATCATTTACAACTTTTAATATCACGTCCATGATTTCAGATTTTAAAATTTAAGTCATAAAATGATGTGATAGCTTACTAGCGTCAATATTGGGATGAATTTTGTACAAATAAAGCTGTGACTTGGCATCCATTGCGAGGAGTAGGGAGCCGCTCCAAGTAAAGTTCATTGACACGAACGCTGAAGTTTGACCCGGTGAACTTTGACCTTGAAGCTTCATTTGCTTCGCTTCGGGCACTTCGTCAGGGTCACGCTTCATCTGCGACAAGGGGTCAACGCCCTGATTTCCCATGAGAAGACCCACCTTTGATAATAATTTAGACGCATTTAGACGTCAGCTAAATATTTTCATTTATTTCGCAGCGACGAAAACACAAATTAAGATTTCAAGAAAAATTTCAAGATTGAGTCATCACTGAAAATGATGAAAATAAGACATTTTTTTAAAGAAATTTTAAATTCAGATTTTGGAAACTAAACAAAAAATTAAATTAAGACATCACTTTAAAATGAGACAATTTTGGGGATTCCCAAAGACATGAGTCAAGGCAGTCAGGTTTTGCGAAACGCTGAACGCTGCAAAAATTGCGAAA
Source organism: Bilobella aurantiaca (assembly GCA_021029175.1). Taxonomy (NCBI): domain Eukaryota; kingdom Metazoa; phylum Arthropoda; class Collembola; order Poduromorpha; family Neanuridae; genus Bilobella; species Bilobella aurantiaca. Next base: position 19,356 of record VYYI01001117.1, read on the forward strand.
ACGTGGTCAGTTTGGCTATTTTGCAATTTTTAAACCTGACCTAAATTTCTTCCGGGAAATTACTACTAAAAGTTGAAATTTCTTTGCTCAAAAAGTGCTTTTGAAAAGTGGAGCAAATGTTGAGTCATTAGGAAAATCTGGATTTGTGTACCTCATCAACACCAATTGACAAAAGATTTCAAGAGCATGGAAATTAGGGCAAAAATCCATTTAAAAATCAAACACATCCTTCCGAAAAGTCACACTTTCAATCAACTAATTAGCATAAAATCAACAGAACATAACTCAACACAATGGTCAATCCCGCTGGATCCGGCTCATCTTCCGTAAGCTTAAAATCCATAAATCAAAATTCAAAATCAAGTTTTCAGACAATTTGACTTTGCTAAGCATAAACGAATCAAACGATCAAAATCAAATTTTCAAACAAAATTGATTTAGCTAAAAATTACAATACTTCAATCGCCATTAATTTAGACTTTTAGCTATGTATACATAAACGCCAGCTAAAAAATTTCATTTATTTTTTCGCTTAAATCAGTTCAGCTAATGCTACAGTTCTGCTGGTGTCTCCATCTGAATATTTGAAAATGTTTGAAAACAAAAATTCTTTTTCAAGTTTGATTTTTTTGAAAACACAATTTTTTTTAATTTAGGCTCCTCCCACTCTGAATTCGTTTTTGACAAAAAAGACCATAACGCAAGGACTCCTGGACGTGGCTCTGTTGGCCAGTAACGTGGCTCAACTCAAGTATGTCATGTCACTTGGAGCGTCTGGCCCAAACGCCCATCCATACTACTACGCCATGGTCGTCCTCATTTGGCTTTCCATTGGACTTCAAGTAACTTAAATATTCATTATTTAAAAAAGGTCAAAGGTCAAAACGCCTTTTAACGTCCAGGTCTCCACGGGCCTCTGCCTCCTCCTCATGGGGAAGTCACAAGTTGACGATGAAAAGACTGGGAATCGATCCGAGGCCCTTAACAACGCCATCACGGCCCAAGTCTTCCTCATCACTGTCATCAACATCCTCATTTCGTCTTTTAACATTGAGGAGACGATTCAGCGATCAGGAAAATTGGACGAGTGGTTTGGAGACGGGAACAAAACAGAGTACTTTGACAGTTGTCCCTGCATTGACCCCATTCGCGCTTTTCACACCTCACAATCTCAAAACTACAAGATACATTGCCACTAAATGGGCTGATAATGACGCTGAAACGCTGCAAATGATCCTTCATCCTTCCATTTCTATTCTTTTAACTTATTAAATTAATTTTATATAATAAAAAAAATCTTTTCTTGTTGGGACCGCATTAGCACACAATTAAAAAAATAGTAAACTTGAATAATTCATGAAAATTCATGCAACTCATGATTTTAGAGAAACAAAAATCCAACATGATGGGATCTGAAGATAGACGTGATTTTTCCAATTCGTGTAAATTTTACATGGATAATAAAATATAATGTCAAATACAATCTTACCTGCTGAAAATTGTCGCTGCGCAGAAAGTGAAGATTTCCGTTAGAAAGCGAAACAGCGATTAGGGGCTGAACAGTATTTGAGACTTGTTGAGTTAAAGGCGGTGACGCTTGAGCCGACGCTGAAAAATTACTGGAAGAAGAAGTGATTGGAATCTTTAGGGAACAGAAGTCATCGATTTGGGCTTGAAAAGAGATCGATTGTGTCTGCTGCCAGGACTAATTTTTAAAAAAATTACATTTTTAGAATTTCTAAAAATACCAAAATTCCTAGATTTTTTTTTGCAAATTGTGAAAAATTTTTGCTAGAGAGTAATATTTTGATGAACTTACGAAAACTTGTGGTGGGTCTGTTCCGGATACTTGAAATCTTGATTTCAATTGTGCTGGTTGCAAAACCAATTCGTAGAGGTAGAGGTGGCTCGTGGTGGGGCTGTCGCTGCTTCGCAGCCCCACCAAAATACTGCTTGTTTTAATCTTGGACAAGAATTTGACGCTTGAAATTGAATGTTCTAAAAACAAGAATAGAATTCTTACTCAAATTTTTTAATTTCGAAAAAGGTTACGGAAATTTCCACTAAAACTAATATTCTAAATTCATCTCGAACCTGGTACGCTTGGAAGAAAAAGTGAATGGCCGGCAACCACAGCAATTTCAGCCTTGTCTCTCCCTGACCCCGTCAGCGTTACTTTGACTCGACTCACTTTGATTGGATAGTTGACCTTGTCTGAGCTGCAGGCCACGACAATTTCCCCACCTGAATTTCACAAGGTCAAAGGTCAAGTTTTAGCAATACCAGCTCACAAATTGATACATTACCTTCTCCGTAGGCCGTATCAGCAAACAAAATCTGACTTCTCAGCGGAATCATTTTCTCTGAAGCTGTGATAGCCGCCGTGGAATCTTCAGGTGATTTGATCACCGCTCCAAGCAGACCGGTGCCCGTCACCACAATGCAGCCTTGCAACGAGTTATTAAACCCTCTTCCACGGCGAATCGCCTTCACCTCATACTTCTCATTATACAGAATACTGTCCAACTTGTCCGGAAGTAGACTAACCTAAGGTTTTAGATTAGGTTGAAGTTATGCTAATTTTAGGTTTACATTTTTCAAGAAAATAGGTTAATTACATGTCTTGGTGCACTAAGCCAGCAAGTAGTAAGAATTGGTTCTCC
>VYYI01001118.1:0-22015 GCA_021029175.1 Bilobella aurantiaca
AGAAAATTTAAAAAATGTCTCAATAAAATTGTTTAATTATTCTAATATTGATTATAATTCTTCTACCATTCCTATTGGCACTACTTGGTTGTACCGTTTTACCACGGTTTATTCAATTTAAAATCAAATCCGGTTTTTTAAATATTTGAGAATCATTTGTCATTTTTCTAACTCTTAAAAAGTTCATTTAGTTTTCTAAATCTTATAATTAAATTTAGAAAAGCTAATTAACGTAAGCAGTCTTCCGTTTTCTACGTCCACTCTGTGCTCCTTACCTGTGCCTCAGCTTCAGCTGCAGTTGTAAAGTCTGTTAGTGTTATTTAATGTTAAATTTCAACAATTAGCTTTAAAATTTAATTATTTGAGTAATTAATTGTAAATTTGTCTTTTAGAGCAAGCAGAATAATGAAGTCTTCAAATGGGAAAAGTAGGGACACCAAATCAAACGCAGACTTATCCGCCTGGTCCAGAATGCTAATTAGTGAATCAGAATGGTCAGATAAGGTTGGTAAACACGGATTAGCCAACAATTAACTATGGATTAATAACATAAGCATTAATCAAGCCGTTAATCATGATCTTCATTGAATAGGAGGAGTTCCTGGATGTGATATACTGGATGCGGCAGGTGCTCGGAATCTTCGTTGGCCTAGTTTGGGGTATCATTCCTCTGACGGGAATCGTGGGACTTGCACTGTAAGACATGCGAGCAGTGTTTTCTAACTACAGGAATTAACGTTGTTTCTCTAACACGAATTTTAAGCGCTATAATTAACAAATCAATTTGCAGGTTCTGTGCAATCAATGCTGGTCTTCTGTATATATACTTCACAATCTTCCAGAAGGTGGATGAGGAGGAGTATGGCGGACCTTGGGAATTGACAAAAGAGGGTTTTATGGCTTCCTTTGCAGGCTTTCTGGTACGTTTTTTTAAATAATAGTTACATAATGTCAAAGCTTCCGCAATTCGATTGATGAGATAATAACGTTTGATTTATGATGTTACAGGTGACCTGGACAATTGTATACTCAGGACTGCACTTTAGTGACCAGGATTTGCACCTGCAACACGTCTCTGCTTCCTAAATCGCCATCTTTACTCCAATTCAAATTTCCAAAGATCATTTCCATCAAAGAATCGAAGTCAGCGTCTCTTCACTCCAACTGTCATTGGACAAGGACGGTGGTGAATTTCCGTTTAAAAAAGACACAAATATAATTCTCTTAAAGTTGTCATATAATATTTATACCAATTAAAACCGAAACACCTTTAATTTTCTCCAGCTCCAGCCCAGCGACAGTGATTTTTCAATCTTTTTCTGGCTTGGCGTTCAGCGCGCTTTACATTTGTCCGAACCTATCTTGGTTCTTGGATTTAATAGCTTTAAAATTGTGAAGCTAATTGAATTTAAGTTGTGATATTTCGAATTGTAGTCTACAAATTCACAAATTGTGAATTTGTAGGCGTGAGTTTCAATGTTCGTGATTCACAAACAAATCACAAGAACTTGAAATCCACACTTAAACCTAAGGTAAACTATAACACTCAAATGCTGAGGACAATTTGCAGTAGCTTCTGTGGCGCAGAGGATAGCGCGTTGGACTTCTAATCCAAAGGTCCCGGGTTCGATTCCTGGCAGAAGTATCGGTAATTTTTTGTTGCTAATTAATTAATTTTTTGATGTTAATTTTAAAAGTACGAAATAAAAATAAATGATTGCTTACAACACGCAGCAATACATTTATTTTAATTTACGCTTTACTCATTTTACTCAATAGTTACAATTGCAATTTGCAAATGTAAAGCAAAAGCTTTCAAATAATTTCATCTACGATGTGATACACCTGCTAATTAGTGGATGAGCCCTCAAAGGGACCCTTAAGGGGGGACTTAAAAATATTAATTGCCTTACATTTTGCCATAATTAAATTAAATTACGTTAAAATGGCGTTTTTGCTTACAAATAATGCTATATAGCCCGTTCGGAGTTTCCGAGTCAAGGGAAGTGAAAAGGGGCAAAAAGACGTTTTGTATTGAACTTTTCCCGACAGATCTCGCTCAGAGCTTTCTTCGCTTTCTCTTCTTGCTGAAAGCTTACGGCGAAAAATTGCATTGCATTGCATTGCAACTGCAACTTGCATGCGACTCTTTTTCATTTTAGTTTAAAGATTCAAACACGTTTTTCCAATCGTTAGTTGTTCTAATTGTATGAGGTGACAAACACATTTAAATCACTGTCTCTAAAACTAGTTCATGACAAATTAATTGCAAATTTCCAATTGCAATATTGCCAATACTATGGTGTGACAAAATTTGTCATACTTTTTCACTTCACATATCATAAACGGAAACAAGATGTTTGCCAATTAATCATTCAGCACATACTTGTGTACCGTCATTTGTTCCGGATCCACTTGTCACCTCATAATATTTTACATTGAATTGTAGTAATTAGGTCCAAAAAGATATTTTGGAAAATACATCCAGTAGATAAAATTTTCCGAAAATTCGAATTTAAAAAAAATCAAATAAAAAAGAAAGAAAGACTTTTCCGAAAGATCTACTTTCCGAAAAGACTTTCTTTTCCAAAAATAAAAAATCAAATTGAAATTATTTTAACAAGCAAGCTTTGTATGAATTAATAAAAACAATGAATTGCAGTTCAATCTATGATTAAGGCCTAAACCTGCAGAATTGAAAACGATTTTGAATTGGAGGTGGTAATTTGAAACCATGAATTGCAATGCGCAGATGCAAATTGCAGAAGTGAATATGATCACTTTGAAGTGATCTTCTTCACTTCCGTTTTTTTTTCTCGTGTATTTCTTCTGGGAAGTGACTGAGTGAAGTGAATGGAAGTGACAGTAAATTATTCATGGGAACGTTCCCTGTGACAGGGTTCCTTTACCCTGCTCAATACAGGGTGTTCCCAGCATTTCTTGACAACATTCCTCAGGAAGCGACAAAGTAACATTTCAAACACTACAATTTTTAAAATGCCCCAATTAGTTGCACTAGAAGTCAGTCTTCTGGAGAAGTTGTCACCACGGCACCTGCTCTCCTAATAATAAGTATCCTGGAGAGGCCCTTGGAGAAGTGGGCCCTTCAAGTGCCCATGTCACTTCCAAATTGGTAATTGTGCAGGGCGAATGCGGTGGGTTCGTGTGTCCAAGGTCCCTTGGCTGCCGGCCCTACCTCACATCAAACCAGAATGCGTTCAGTGGTTTGGATTTATTGGAGTAACCTCACCAGTAACCACGCCATTATTCTCGCTAACCATAATAACCCCAAACCACCCTCATCTCTTCATTCACTAAATGTCACTTTGAGGTCTACCTGGACACACATTACCTAACTGGCAACAGTAAAAAAAAGTTAAAACATAACTTGAATTTTAAAACTGAAAATTTAAATTTTCTAAAATTTTGAAAGACTACTTCATTTCGTCTATTTCTAAGAATTTGTTGCAGATCACTTCTCGGTTGAGATGCAAGGGAAAGTACAGGAGAAAGTTCTTGTTTAATTTTTTTCTCTTTGTTTTTGATGTATTTTTTAGGTGATACAGAAAGTGGGAGAAAGTTGTTTACTAGTTGTTTACAAGTTGAGCGTTGATGGAACATTTCGCAAAGAGGAGTTCACGTGACCAATTCCTAGTGTTTTTCCAGCGATCTGAGTCGTTCAATTCAGCGATAGACATAAATAATGAGCGTTAAAGGAGCTGGAATTGAGATGGGGAATGGGTTTTCGATAAAGGATGTTGGTTCCAGCCTTGTTACCAAACATTCCCACTTTGTTTCTCACGTAGCATCATTTTGGGGAGATGACGCGTTGTGTATGGAGGGGAAATGAGAGCAGAGCGAGACTCAGGAAAACAAACCTTTCTCTCTAGAAAAAAATGCTATTACTTCAAACATATGTTCTTGTTCGATTTGATTGTTCAATCAATCAAACACTGATTGATTTAATCAAAGCTTCAAATGGTTATAAAATTCTTGCAAACCTATTTCTTTTCATAAACAAAACTGCGCAAGTGGAATTTTCTTTCTCATAACGTAATAAAGACAAATCGAAAAAATAAAGGGAGAGTGAAAGTCGTTTGACAAATAATTCTAAACCTCCTGATGCATTTAATATTAAAATTATTTGAAACTAAAATTATAGTAATTTCATAGTTTTGATCTTACTGTTCATTTTCATACTCTTGGAATTGTATATTTCTCCAATAGAAAAAAATATTGAGAACTTGAAATATTGAAAAAAAAAACACTTTCTCCTGCACTTGCAATAAGACTATTCTTAAGTTTTTAAACATATTTTGGGCAAACTTGACCCATCATGGCTCACTTTTACGTTGCTTTATTCTCGGATTGAAGAATAACTTCTTTCTTTAAAAGTTTTGTCCATGTAACCTCATGGCCCTCTCCGATGGCTTATTTGGTATTCTTTATTTTTTGAATAGCTTTTCAAAAATGAAAAATGCAAAAAGCATTTTCTGTCTTAAGTTCTGTTACACTTCTCGGGACAGATGTCCCCTCATGGCCCTACTTGGCGGCATAGCATTGTTTAATTTTAGCAACAACTTTTGCAAAATGAAGAATGTGAAAACCTTTTGCTGCCTTAAATCTTATTCCACTTTGAGGGACGAGTGTCCCCTCATGGCCCTTGTCGGTGGCTTAGTATGGTGGAGGGAAAGCCTCAGCGTGAGTTTATTAGGCCGTGGATGTGTTTGAAGGAGGCCTCGAAGGGAAGTTCGTTGTAAGTTTGAGTGAGACCGCCTTCCGCCGTCGCCTGACCACCAATGGGAAGCGTGGGTTGGCCTGGGGTACTCCCCGCCAGAGACCAGGCCTGGGACACCCCAAAGATACCCCAAATGCCCACACTTTTTATTAACCCACCAGACCCACATTACCAGACCCACTTTTTAGCGCTCCCAACCACTTGCTCAGTAGTTGAGGTCCCCGCTATCCCAGGCCTTTAGTTCTGCTTCGCCACGAAGCGGGCCATAACCACCCTCTCAGCGCTTTGCGGCTAACCCACCTTAATTTACCCACAAATTCCAGTGCTCGAGACCCACCGCCAACCCACCAGCGCACCGCCGCAACCTCAGTCGAAAGTGCTTCGAGTGAACTTGTGACAAAGCCTGACCTCGGGTCAATGTCCCTCGTGATGAACAAGGGCGGGTCGGTGGGGTGTCTGGGCCCACCAGTGCACCACCACCACCAATTCCGGCCCCACCCCCACCATCCCCACTTCCCCCACCACCAGATCCCCAACTCCATGCTGCCCTTTGACACGATGGGCCTCTACGAACCGCAGCCCAAGCCTCGCTTCTACTTCAAAATGCCACGAGTCGTTCCTGATCAAAAGAATAAATTCGAGTCTGATGAACTCTTTCGTAGGCTAAGTCGTGAAAGTGAGGTAAGGCAACTTTCTCCACTTTTTACAAAACCATGACGAAATATCGCTTTCCGCAAAACACAAATTTGCCCTGGGCAAAAAAAAAACTGTCCAGGGCAAATTTCCAGGATTCGTCAAATTCTCCAAATTGGTTTCAAATTGGTTACTCTCCACCGAAATTTCGTTCCGAGACAAAAATTATCCAGGGCAAATAGTTGTCCAAGGCAAATTTCCAGGATTCGTCAAATCTTTCAACTTTTTGTCCAAACTCGTCACAATTGGCACACTTCTCGAAAATTTATTTTTTGCCTTGGACAAAAATTTGTCCAAGGCAAAAATTGTTCAGGGCAAATTCCCTCCAAGGCAAATTTCCAACTTAAGCCTCAATTTCTCAACTTTTAAGCAAATCTTGCCCAAAATCCCCGAACCGTGACCTTAAATCTCGCCCTTTATTAATGGATGATGAGTAAATCTTGTGCAAATTTTTGTGTAACACCGCGAGACCGAGGTTGACATATGGTAATTGGCAGCGGCTGAAAACCACGACCACTTTACCGCAGCAGAATCCATAAGCGGGACGTGGGCGGCGCATTCATCTTATTAGCACACTTTTTCTCAACGAAAGATTTTCTATTCTAAAAGTTCTTTTAAAAAAAAAAACTTTTCTAAAAAATTTAAAAAGAAAAAGCTTTTGCTTCTTGAGTGAAAGCTGTTTCGACAAAGTTCAAGCACTGCTCTCTGCTCAGTCCTCGACGCTTCATTTGAGACGAATTCATTTTATGCTTGGAAAGATCGCTTAATGTTCCAGAACCAGGTGAATTAAGCCCTACTAAAAGATCCAATAAAGTTTCAAATAGCGCTGAAGTCTAAAGGACTACAACAATGCGAAGCGCTGACATTCAAAGCGTTTTTTTAATCATTAATACGAAACACATTTAGCCTCCAAATTCAGCGTCGTCCTTCCTAATGATCTCTCATAAATCATCAGCGATCGAAAAGCACTCTGTCATCCTATTGTTCGCAAAAATCCATCATCATCAAAACTCGATCCACATCTTTGTGAAAATTTTCGACCAAATTGCTCAAAGTGGCATTTCCCGAGGCTGGTTAAGTGCTCGATTGCAACTTTGCAATTGTTTGCCAAAATCAACCAATCACGAGGCCCCGAAATTTTGAAAAAATAAAATTTGAACCATCGATCTTAAAATTGTACAACTTAAATCAATAGCGACCGCTGGACCTTTTGCATTGCTCCATTTATGAAATCGAAATTTTTGAATCGCTCTCTATTGTCTCTTGTCAAAATCCACCAGTCATTCAAATTCAATGAATTCAAAATTTCGAGGCAATTCAAAATTTTGAATATTTGAATCACCCGTCTCAAAATTGTACCCTTTAAATCAGTAGGCTTGATTAAATCAAATTCTTTCAAACACTCTCTACTGGTTCTTGCCAAAATCGACCAATCACGGCAATGCAAATTTTTTGAAAGAATGAACCTGCCTGCTCAAAATTGTACCCCTCGAATCATTAAACGCGATTGAATCGATCGAATTGACCGAACGCGTATCCCTTGAATCAAAAGCGATCGATGTCGGATTTTCAATCAAAATCAACCAATCCCCGTATTTCAAAATTTTGAAAAGTTTGAACCAACCTTTGTCAAAACTGTACCCCGTCTGCTCCTAATTTGCATAAACTGCGCCGAAATTAACGGTTCCTGGTTTAAATTGTTCGTAGGTGCGATATACAGGGTACAGAGACAGACCAACGGAGGAGAGGCAAATGCGGTTTCAAAATGGATGCCGAGAAGGACACACAGAAATCGTAAGTGACAAATTAAGAGCTCTTATCTTCTCGCCATAACTTTTAATGACCCTCTGTATGTTGGCTGCAATTTAAAAAGCTCCGCTATGCTCTCGATTAATCACCCAATCATCCTCATTTAGCGTAGCAATCAGTAATTAAGAAAAGTCTTAATTTAAGGGCCCTTATCGTCTAACCGCCCTTTTTAAATACCCCTATCGCCTCCAGTACGCTTCAAAACGCTGTTTTTTTTAAATTTACAATTTCACATGAAGCGCTCTGTACATCGTGATTCGACTCGTACAAGAAATCAGCCAAGGGAAACGGCCGAGCTTTTCAATGTAAAGGAAAAAAAAGGAAAGAAAAATCAATTTTCTGGGAAGTTGACGCCACTTTCTGGGAATAATGATTGGATTTGAGGCCATTACGAAGGAAGAGAGAAGATGAAATTCGGTACTTTTAAGGGCTCATGGGCCCTTACGCTGGTGGGAAAATCGTAGTTCGACACGTCTCTTCAGCAGATATTATTCCAATTACGATGATGATAATGGTCGCTCCTCGACTATTTTTTTTTTGAATTGGAGAAAACTTTGCACAGAAATCGCCTCCGTAGTTCTTTTTGAAAACGTTAGCTGTTTGAACAAGAAAAAGTTTGATTGCTGATTTTTTTTTTAGAAAAAGGACCTTGTGCCCACAAAGAGAAGGGCTTCATTTTTTAAACGAGAAATTCTTTTCTAAAACCGAGAAAAAAGAACTTTTTTTTTTGAAAAACGTAAAAATTGAGAAAATGAGAAGATTTTTCAATTTTTATTTCCTTCAGGAATCGTAATCATAAAAACACGTTTCTGACTCCCGGCGCATCCGTAACTCTTTCCGTTCTCTTTTTTCAAAGAAATCTTTTTCAACTTTTTTTTTAAAAAAGCTTTCTTGTTCAAAAAAATGTTCCGACAAAGTCAGTTTGAAAAACAAATAAAGTAGGTGATCTGTGAAGATGAGGAAGATGACTCCTTGCGCCGCCGGTGGCTCAATACTGTCCTCAGATTGGAGTTCTGGAAACAGTGTAGAGCGTGTGTTTAGAACAGACAACCGTCATCTGGGATTTTTTTTTCTTTTTTTAAAAAAGAGCCGATTCCAACATGGCGGCCCAAAATTTTACGACGACGCCTCTGCCAACTTTTCCCCCATCGAGAACAGCTCTAACGAGATTAGCGAAGGGGAGCCCTTGAGCTGATTTGCTCCAAAACTCCGAATTATGAATTTCAATTCACCGAAATCGGATCGGGGAGACCAGAGGGCAAAGGGCGAGTCTCTTTCAAGGGTCCTTAAGGGCCCTCCGGCCTGTTCAAACAAAAGAGAAAAGCACTAGCTATTGTTTTTTTTTTTCAATATTCTCATTGGCTGGCATATTGCTCCGGTTCTCCCCTCATGAGAAATAAATACATTTTTTAAAAAGCTTTTTTTAAAATGCTTTTTCTTTTTTCAAAAAGATTTTTTAAATTTATGGTCGATTGATTTTCTCCTCATTTTTTTGCAGGCTTTCATCGCCACTGGTACAAATCTTCAATTAGTCTTCAATTCCATGAGTAATGGTTACCCTCACCTCGACTTGCGTGACTGCGACTTTGACAAAGAACAAGGAAAGGTGAGTAACCCTTTACTTTAATTATGCAAATTAGGTAACTACAACGCAATTAGCTAACTGAATCATAACCTACCCTATAACCTAGCTTAATGCTCAATTACAATCTTATAAAAAAAAAATCTAAAAACGTTGCGAAAGGCTTCTCTGGTATTTAACAGATGCAAAAAAAAACATCACAATTTTCAAAAATTGAAGGGAAAAAACGATTTCTAAAATTTTGTTTTCCCAATTTTATTTCTAAGAATTTTGGGCTTAATGTAATTTGAAAATCTCGGTGATGAAATTTTTAACAGGAGATAGATTTTTTTTTGAAATTTTGGAAATTTTAAAACTTTTGAAGACTGTTTCAATTTGGACTTAAGACTAATTAGTGAAGTTCCCAACTAAAGCGCTGAAATGAAAGGAAGGCAATTGTGCTGAAGGATAAGGGCCTCTGCTCATCAGCGCATCGCTGCTGGAAATCGCTGGAGAACTTTCTCCTTTGTTCTTATTAATTAACACTGCGAAGGAAGGGGCCCTTCCTGGAGAAGACGCAGTTTCCATTTTAATTAGTTTTGATTAAAGAGGCCTGAATTAATGAGGAGGTAGTCGTAGCAAAACTTCCAGCCCACACTTTCCCTAATGAGGAGACAATGGACTTTTGTCTCGAACTTTCTTCCAGCGATTTATCCAGCACTTCTCCAGCATTTTATCCAGCACTTCTCCAGGATTGGCTTCAGAAGCTTCTCGAAGTCCTCATCCACTCAGGCGTGTCTCCCCCTAACTTTTTGTGTAATGATCATCCAGGCTTAGCTTCCCAATTACTTTTCGAGAGAAGGGCCCTTAGAAGCCCTTTTTAGTATGCGCAGGCGCAAAGTGTTGATTGAGTGCAGGGTGGCGCAAGGGAGTTAATAACTTGATAAGTGGAGATGTCTTCCGAAAACAATTGATGCAGGGCTAAGGGACCACCAGAAGCTTTACTTGTTCTTTTTCGAATTCCGGAAGGGCCCTCAGTAATTATGAATGTGTAATCACTGAGGAGATGAGGCAAATCAAGGGTTAATGGGCCCTCAACACGATTCAAGGGCCGATAGGCAGCTGTCGCTGAGAGGAGCCCTTGAGGGCCTCTCGCCACGCCTCTCCCCATTGTCTTAACCTTAGACTAATTATTCTAGGCGTATTCTGACAGAAGATGAGCTCATAATTACCCACTCGAGAGCCCTTCATATCTATATTTACACTATTGCGCAGGCGCACACCAAAAAATGCAACGGAATTACGCACCTTCTGTATGAAATTAGGATTCAGTCATTAAAAAAGCTCCCTTAAGTGCCCCACCTTCGTCTCTACTCACTTCCGCTCTTTAAAAAAAATGCAAAGCTCACACACAAATATTTCTAAAAAAAAAACTTCTCTATGAAAATTCTTATGAATAATTCAAATTTCTGGTTTTACGATTTCCGGTTTCGTGAAATTTCTTAATTTTCATAATTTCGAAAATAAAACCATGGTAGATAATCACTAGAATCAAAGAATTTGCCTTGTCGAAATTTTTATAGTCTTGTTCAAAATTTTTATTTTTAGTATTCTGCAATTTTGAAAAAAACCCTTTTTGCTACATGAAAAATATGAGCGAGAGGAGCCCTTAATTGTTAAGTATTAGCACAGAAGCGTTTATGGTTTTTAGCAGTAATAAGGGCTCAGGAAAAAGCTTCTGGTAGCTGCAAAGGACTCCGTAATTAAGCCATATAAAAACGAAAAAAAAGAGAAAAAAAATGAGGACCTGTAATTTCAAAATACTTAAAAAAAAGTGAACATGGTAATTTTGAAAAAATGAGAAAAAAAAACGTTCTGCATCTTCCTTAAGTTAATTGGACACTTGGCGCAAGGGCGTTTCATGCTAATCATTCTCACGTTGTCAGGTAATTGGTCTCCGTTTGGGATAAAGTCGTTTTCGAGAAACGTAATTGGGAAACGACCAGTCGTTTCCCGTTTCTCAATTAAGTTTTCTCAGCAGAAGCTCCTGTCACTTTGCGCCTTGAGGCGACGTGCTGGAAAACTGCATCTCTGGTGTTGAACTTAATGTCACCGGTTAATGATAGATTGACCCTTGGAGCACAACCCCTTAGTCAAGGGCCCCATCCCAAGGGTTATAACTCAAGTGGCAGGCTCTCCGAGGAACGTGCTAAATGACTTAATTGAGAAGTGTTGTGAACAAGGGCGATTAAGGGTCCTTTCGATGGCGACTGTTGAGTGTTTTGGCGTTACAGGCGTGTAGGAGAATGGTCACTTAGCTTTTCCAGGAGCACTTAAGCCCAAGGGCCCCTGAGCAAGCGTCCCTTCAGGAAGTTGTTCTCAATTACTCCTTGTTTCCTTGTTGTCAAAATGAATGGTGCGCGGCAATTGTTCCCGGCCAGTTGGTTCCTAATTCTGTAAAATTCAGCGTCTCGATACCTTGAGCTTGTCACGGTGTCACTTCCACACGCGCCGTGGCCGTCATTTGTCAACGGCGGACACGCAGAGAGCATTTTTCAGAAAAGTGCGTTCCAGACGCTTGTTCTCAAGTTTTTGTCTTTTCTAAATGTCTTTTCTAAAAATTCTGTTCAAACAAAAGCTTTTAGAATCGAAGGAATTTTTGAGAAAACGGTGCGGCGCAGACCAATAAAATCTTTCAACAAGAAAGCCCCGTTCTTAAACGGAGTTTAAACTCATTATGTCATAAAGTTCTCTCCAAACAAAAGGGGGCCTTAAGGGCTCGAGGCCCTTAGAAAGAAATTTCTTGGAAATTTACACACAAATGTATCTATGGAAGAACAGAAGGAAAAGCAAGGGCAATGAATCAGAGAGACAATTTCTCAAGGGACTTGTTCCTTGAGAGGAGCAGAAGGAACCCTTGGTCAAGGGCCCACCCGGCCCTTGTAAATCCTTCGGGATCAGTTGGACATGGCCCAGAGTGAAGGGCCCTCTGGGATACACGTGCCGAGAAATATATCTTCTTTTCTTAAGAAAATGGCCCTTCGTTCTAATAGGGTTCATGGTAATTGTCTCCAAAACACTCTGCATGTCCCACTCCTCCGATCTAAAGTGTTTCCCTCTTAATTGTCCATCCTTTTCAAGTTCTTCAAGGGCCCATCTTCAGGGGCCCTTGAAAATAAGGGCCCTCCGATGACACTGCTCGTCATCCCAATTTGTCTTACCTTTACCTTTCGAGTGCTGGCAAATAAGGGTCCGTCGCACAGTTGATTCAACGCCTCTTCAAACGGTTTCATTATTCCTCTCGATTCGACACGGTTTCAACGACCTTTAAATTTTTTGTTCAAAGAACCGGAGCCGTTTGTCATCATTTGTCACTTTTTCTAAAAAAAAATTAAAACAAGTTTTAAAAATAACGAATCTTGTTTTAAATTTAGAAAATGCTTATCAAACTATTGTTTTTACTGCTTCGGTGAGTTATAGTGGGCCATAAAAACACGTTCTAAACAAAGATTCCTCATCATCAACAGCATTTATTCACACATTATCTTGTTCGAAAACCGGTTTTCTAAATTTTTTGTTTGAAACACGGCGTGAGCCGTTCAAACACCATCTTGCAGCGATCAATTTGATTTATGTCATCGCTTCCCTTTCTTCATTATGTCACTTTTCGAATCCGCACAATTTCTAACTTTTGTTCTAAATTTTCTAAAACAGCTTTTGTTCTAAATGCCTCAGAGACGAGGCCTGTCAGTTCCACCGGGAGGTTCCCAGGTCTGGAAATTAATTTTATTTACGCAAGCCCCGCCCTCTCACTTTTTCAAAACAAATTTCCGTTTTTTAAAAAATGACACGGAGACCATCCCCTCGAAGCAGCTGCCTCTACTTTCTCCTCCGGTGGCTCCCGCCCCTCCTTCCGCATTTTGATGTCACTTTGACATGATTTAGAAAATTTTAGAAAACACAAAAAGTTCATTTAGAAAATTTGATCTCGGCTCCGCCCACCCTTGTTCTAATTTCTCCTCCCTTCCGCCTCCTGCTCAATTCCTGTCAGTCAAAAGCGCACTAATTACAGGTGAGCATAACCCACCGCCCTTTCCCTTCCGGAGAGATTTGACCTTTGACCTTTGCCATTTCGCCTGGAGAGCCTTACCCACCGCCCCCTTTCTTCCTGGAGGGTTTTGACCCTTGACCTTTTAGAATGCAGAATAAAAAAACCGCTCCAGGGGAGGCTTATGGCTTTAAATCAAAGTTTAATTAAGACACAATCCCTTCCTTGAGCACTTTTTAATGAGCTCTCTCTCTTCATCTTTATAAAATTCCCTCTATTTGAAACGGAGGGAAATTTGAAAAGCCCTGGATTAGAGTCCTGCTCCCCCTCCACAAATTACTGAGCCTCTCATAATGCAAATTATTACTATTCCCATTCCCGGCATTAATTAACTTCCTTGAGTCATAAGCGGGACTGTATGAACTTTCTCCAGCCGCTTTCTCCAGTAGATTTGCTTTCTCCAGCATCTCTAATTTTCTCCAGTTTTTGGAGCCATTCCTCATTTTCTCCCTGGCAGGAAGGGTGGATTTCCCGGTGTAATTTATGGGGTGAATTAGAAAGGAGGCAAGAGAGAAGCGAGATTTTGGAAAAGGACGCTTTTGACAGTGGCAGTGCAGGAAGCGCTAGAGTTGTGCGCATGCGCCTTCCATTTCTCCACGCACATTGATTCCTTACATATTTTATTAGGGAGGAAGCGGTGCAGTGAAGCGAAGTCAAGCGGAGCAACCCTCTGCTCTGCCCAAGTCTTCCAAACTTTTCCCTTCTGCTACAAATCGGAGGCTGCTTTCTCCGCTTTCTCCAAACTTTCACTTCAAAGACACACTTTCACTTCCAAATTCAGCATGGCTCCAGCCGCCTTTTTTGTACACGGTTTTTCAAACCAAAGAAACGGCGCCTTTCTCCCCTCTCTTTCTCCCGACAACTTTCTCTTTAACGATTTTTCTGAATCTGTCACACTCTGGTCGGAAAATTTAAAAAAAGCGGATTTAAAAAAGAAGCTTTTTTTTCCAATTTCCAAAAAAGAGGTCCTTTTCCAATTTTTTTCAAAAAGGTGAGCGGTTTGCTTTTCTTTTTTTTTAGACGCCTTTCCTATTTTTAAAACACTTTTTTTTTGAAAATGCAGATCTTTTCAATGTGTTCAATTTTTTTTTTAGAAATTGACAATTGAGCCGTCAATGGTGAACGTATTTCAAAAAAACGAAAAGTATGACAGTGAGCTCGCTGCCTTCGATTTGCAGATTGATGGGAGTAAATTAGGCAGAAGGAAAGCTATTGAAGTTGAATTGAACATGAACATGAACATGAACAAATGAACACTTTTTGATGTGTTGTTGTGTCGGCGGCACAAAAGTGTTCACAGAAGCGTTTGTTTCCCTACTTTTCGACGATCTAGTCAGGCGGTCTTCGTGAAGTGAGTCCAAAAGCGCTTCGCTTCGCTGCGTCGAAGTTGCGGACGGTGATGAGTGTGGGATGAAGTAGATGCTCACTTGAAGGGCCCACTCACTTGGTGAAGGGCCCACTTGAGCCAGGCATCAATTACAGGTAGTAGACAGGGGACTAGATGCTTTGTACAAACGCAATCATCCGCAAACGGTTTCCAGCGATCCACATCTCCAGATATTTTTTTTCTCAAAATTAAAAATCTGAAGAAAAATAGGCCTACCGCTGACAAACGAAAAATCTTAGGAGGTCAAGAATGTGCGAATAATTGGCCGTGTTATTGGGAAATTGCATTAGTTGTTGACATATGTTGACATTGTGCTAACATATGTTGGGCATTCAAGTCAAAACATGAGCCTGACGCTGGGTGATTATCACCGGAAGTTGAACTGAAGATTGGAAACGTTTTTCCCTGAACAGCACAGAATTGATGGGAACTGCCTGGAAATTGTGCCACTCTGGAATGACTGGGGCGATGCGTAGCGCTGATTGGTCCTAGTGCTACTCACTTCCTACTCAGAAAAAAACGCTGAATCGCTGGAAGCGAGTGTGAGAAGCGTGGATAATTGGGCTTAGCAGTTGTGATAAATTGGGAATAAGATCCAGGCTGCGCTTGTAAATCACTTCCTTTCTCACATTGATATGAGCGCTGGAGAGACCATGACCGTGAGAAAACGGCCCTTTTCGCGAATCCTTCCGCTCTGACATACTTTTACACATTGATCCTTCCAGTGGTGTCAGTCTTGTCAACAGGACTTTTTTTAAACAAGACAAGTTTTTTAAAACAAAACTAATTTTTTTTTTCTAAACTTAATTTTCTAAGGTTATAAACAAGTTTTCGTCCTTCGTGAAACCCTACCCAAACCTAGGTGTTTTAAATGGCAGACTCGTGTTTTTTTTAGTTTTTTTTAACACAAAATCACAAAGATCCACGAATCACGCGTGCTAGGTGCCGTGATCTTCAAAAATCACGCGTCACGTCAAGTATTGCAGCTTTTTTTCAAATATTTTATTTTCTGAAGTCATCCCTAACGCTGCGACCGGCTTTCTTAGGAGTATAATCGCTGAAAATACAGTGTGGTCATCTGCTAACTTTAAAATTCATTTTCAACATTTTCATTTTTTTAAAATTCAACTGCTATTATTTGAAAATCTTTGTTTTTCTTAACGGAAACTGAAAAACGTTTAGATTTGAGCTTGAAAAACTGAAATGTTTTTTAAATTAAGAAATTTAAAATTTATTAGATGAACTGTAAGTTGAGCATTTTTGTTTCTGTAAGAAACCTTATTTTAGAAAGGTTTACTACAGTGATTGCTCTTTCTTTTGAAAAATTGAAAATTGAATTTCGAAACGCTTGTTCTAAAGATTAAAAAAAAGTTGTTTAAATTCAAACAACCTATTTTGTGTGACCCACTTTTTAGAAGTTATTTTACTCATTTTTTCTCGTACAATTGACAAGGAAAGAATGGTAGTGAATTACGAGTGTTTCTCAGGTTATTTGACTCGTCTTGTGGTTTACCATAAATTTCCGTTCTTGAACGAAAAATCATTTTTCTTCAAACATCAAAAATTCTATTGAAAAAAAGAAGTTGATTTAAAGAAACAAATTTTCAAAGGGTCGATAAGAGAGGGAAAAGGGATAATTTTAAGTGGGGGGAATTTTTATTGATAAAAAAACAATAGGAACAGATTCAGGATGTGCAGACGAGATAAAGGAATTTTGCAGAGTAGACGAGTTAAAAGGACGAAAAAAAAATGACCGCAAATGATTAGAGGAATCCACTTTGGTTAAGTACTTTTTTTAAAAAATTTCATTGATTAAACAAGGGGTCAATCAATCGCAGTTTTTTACAATTTTCAAAAAAAAAAAAAAACTTTCATTTTACCTGATTATCGAGCCTTCATTTTAACGGTACTTCTCATAAGTGCCCTAAACGTTTTCCTTTACAACAAAACAAGGAAAAGTAACAAAAAAGAGCGGAAGTGACTCTTTTTTTCACCGTTTTGATGAGTAAGCCTTTAATTTAAGAGGGAGCCGCTTTACCAAAAAAGTCACATTTAAAAAAACGTTTTTAGAACAAAAAACCACGGTAATAACAGACCTCCTATAAATATTCTACCGCTGCATCTTTGTCACGGTTTTTAGATGTTCGATATCTGAAATCACCGTGCGGTCATCTGTTAGTTTGAAAATTTTAAAATTTCATTTCCCGATCCTCCTATTTCTATGAAATTAGAAAAGGAAAACCAGTTGGGATTCTTTTTCTAAGTTTATAAATTAGCAGATGACCGTACGGTTTACTTGATACTGAAATGACACTGGAAGGAAGTCGTAAGCTGTAACTGGAGAAGCGTTGCGTGTGCAGCTTCGCTTCAGTCGTCCTTCTTTCCAGCGCTAATGTCCAGAGCCTTTCAAAAGTGAAATTAGAGTGGGATTTACCTCCCTGAGAACGTATTTGATGTCAGGAGCAGGAAATAAGGTTTCATTTCGTTTAAATTCGAGTCAAACATGATTTAGAAAAAGAGGTGATTTAAAAAAAACTCGATTTAAAAAAGTTTAGATTTTCTAAGGCTTCTCTCTCTCGATTTGAGTTTGAGTAAAGTTTGAGAGCTCTGTTTTGATGGGCCTATTACTAAACTTTTGTGTAATTCCAGGAGTTAAGAGTCATAAAACTTAAGAAAGTTTTTTTTTTTTGAAAAAGTACTTTTTGAAAAAGAGGCACTTAGAAAGAGAGGGACTTTTGAAAATGAGACATCTTAACTTTAATTCCCTCTTGACTGTTTTTATGACTTGGGTTGACCATTTCCCTCTCTCTTAAATTCTCCGCAAAAGAAACCTGCCAGCCACCACACAGTCCAACCTCCCTGTCCTCAACTAGCACTAAATTCAAAAAAAGTCTTTGTTCAGAACAAAATTTAGAACAAGAAGGAAATTTCAACAACCTTCATCGATTTGGAGAGCAGAATTCTTGGACCATAAAATTTAATAATAAAACTGTCTCCGCTTCGGTTACGAAACTTTTGCCCATCTTCTCTTGAAACTTGGAGATGACCTTTTCAAGCTCAAATTTAGGTCATTTTGAAAAAAAATACTTTTAGACACGAGAGGTTAATTTTTTTTAAAATACTTTTTGAAAACAGGTTCATTTTGAAAAACAAAACACTTTTTGGTGAATTTACAAAAAAAAAACACATTTCAAAGGTGAAATTTTTGAAATTTTTTTGTTTTGAAAATATATTTTGTTTTGGAGTTTTGAAAACAAAGGTTAATGCTGAAAAAGGAAAACGCTTTTTTTTTGTAAGATAGCTTAATTTTGAAAATTAAAGTTTCAAAAATATTTTTCGACGGAAACGTTTCCCTTATAAAAACATATTTTTCCGCAGATTTGGCCAACTTTTGCAGTTATACGTACACTCTGTCCAGAATTGACGCTTCGGGATTTGTGTAACAATATTTAGAGTGGAAACATTTCGATTGTTATTGTTAAGGGCCCCTTATGTAAAGAGCCCTTGACTTTTTGAAATGCAAGGGCTCTGTATGGTGGTTTTTGTCGACGCATTAATACCACGGTTTTGGCGGGTAGCCACGAACGTTTTTGAATTGAGCCCTTTGGTTATGGTTATGTTCTAATTTCGGTGGTCCAAGCGGTCACTGCGAGTGGATTAAACTTCCGACCGCGGCCGCCAACGGTTTTTTTTGGCTTAGCTCTGTACTTCGCCTTTGGTTTATATGGGGAACCCAAAGTCCCGCCAGAGAATTTGGCCGCGGCGGCGGCGGCGGCAGCGGTGGGCCGTGCGGAGGGGAAAGTTCTTTGACGCCATTAAAGTGAAAGTTCCCTCCTCTTCCCCTCCCGTCTCGAGTGTCTCCTAATGTGATTACTCATGATGAATCCTCCGTTATATCCAGAACATGCTGCCAGCATCTCCAGCATTTCGGCTCCTATATCTCAATATAACTTCCAGCATCTCCAGCATGTCAGTCTCCTATATCTCTCTAGCCTTCCAGCATCTCCAGCGATTTTCAGCAGACAGGAGAAGGGAGGCAGGTCGGTGTGACAGGCCCTTCCATTACCAGTCCTCGAGAAACTTTGGATCCATAATCTCAACCGTTCCTGCGCACGGTTCTCTCAAGCATTTCAGTAGCATTTCTATGTTCAAAATGCTGGCAACATTCCGGCAGCATTTCGGTCGTGGCATGTGGTGATGCTTCTAAACAGGCCAGGAATTTGTTGGAAAGGTTTTTTTTTTAAACAGAGAACTTTCTATTTGAACAGGAGTTGAATGGAGAAAGTTTGTGAAATTAGAGACTTCCCTTCCAATTTGAGTTCCTTTTTATTAACAAACTCTCCATCGCTGCACAGCGCTTTTGTTCCCCCTTCAGCGCTGCTTCAATCGCTTCCGAGTTGTAATAATGATGAAGCTAATCAAAAGCCCTCGCAGCCTCCCGTGAGACCCTTCTTGAGTCCCCTTTAATCATCCTCTGCTCCACGAGTACGCTCGACTTGACTAGCGGCCACCCGCCCTCAAAACGCTTTCAATTGAGGGCGACTTAAGTGGTGAAAACACCTGTGAAGAGCCAATAGACAGTCAATTGGAGAAGCAGCAAACAATGCAAAGCAGCAGGAGGCTGTCACAGATGAAATGAAAAAAAAACGCTTCGTTTGCAAAATTGAAAACGAAAAAATGAATGATGAGTTTGTTCATCTCTTAAGTGTTTTTTTTTACACAAAATGATACGGAANTCTTAAGTGTTTTTTTTTTACACAAAATGATACGGAAGAGGAAACTAGGGCTTTTTTGTGAGAATTTAAAAAAAAAAAACGTTGTAGAGTTGTGCGCAGCTTTACTTCTATTCATTTTTCGTTTCGTCGTCCTTAAGAGAGACAGGGCCATTAGACACAGACTCATCACTCCTTATTGTCCTCTGCTTCAGAGAGAGAGAGACCTTGTGAATAATTGGGAAGAGATGAAGTGGAGATGGGCCCTTGTCATGCAAGGGCTCTCCTAAGGGCCCCCCTTTACCTTATCTCACAGCCTCAGTTTCAGACTTGTCAGGGCTCCACAACAATGATGGACTTGGACAATGCCGAGTCAGTGAGTCAGGGCTAATGGATCCGCCACGCAAGGGGTGGCCCCTTAAGTCCCTCTCTAAGGGCTACAGTGCCAGCAGTTCCTCTTCCTTTGCCAATTTCTCACCTTGTCTCCCCTTTAATTCTTCCTCATTAATTAAAACCCTCGTAGCATCGCTTCTCATTAAGGGCCCTCGTTTCATCTCTGTCACTTTCTCCTGCCTTTGATCCTTTTGGAGAAAGTGGAGAAAGTCGCTGGAATCGCTGGAGATTGAGTGAAGCGATGATGATGTTTGATCATTAGAGCCGGGAAGTGACGGCCCTGCAGGAAGGCGTAAAACGAGAAAGGTCAGCGTGACTCGAACCCCCGACGTCAAGTTTCGAGGCCCTGTCACTGCACACTGCGGGGGACGACGCTTTCACTCCCAAATTTCCTGACGGTGACAGGATCACGGCTAGTGACAGATTCCGATTCGGAGAGGGAATCTGTCACGCAATCAGGGAAATCTGATTGAGAAATGGAAATTTCGGCGCTTTTTTCGTTTCTGGGAAAAGGCATCTGTTGACAGAAAATTGTAATAAGGGAGAATTTTGATTGTTTTGATTCGGGGGCCCTTGATTAATGTGGCAAATCAAAGAATAATGGATGAAGGGACTGGGCCCTTTTGTGCTCTTGATATGGGCCATAATGGGTTAATCGCTCTAATAAACGGTAACCCTTTCCTTCAAATAACGTTTGTTCAAATGGTGAAATTGAACAGTTTTTTAAGTACTGGCTCCATATGCTGCGCAGAAGGGAATTTGAAATGAGGCCAATATGCAGCGGAGCAGGGGTCAAAGTGCTCGTTTCAATCCCCCGTGGTCCCATTTCCAAAAATGTCATTTTTTTATACATAACTTTTTTTTTGAAAAAAAGCAGAACAGTAGAATAAATTATTTTTTGTTTCCGTTTTTCTAAAAAAAAATACGCTTCCGGTCTCTCGCTGTGTTCTGAACAAGGTTCGATTTTTGATGCACAACAAAACATCGCAGCGATTTCTAGAAACAGTTTTTTTTTAGAAAAGATTTGAAGCGTTAAAATTCGCCTCAAGGATATTTTCTATTATTAGAAATCAATGCAAAACTTTAGAGAGAATTAGAATAAAAGGTAACATTCCCATAGAATTTTTTGAAGTACCCTGTAATTAGGGAGCCCTTGAGAATCTCGAAACCCTTGAGAAACGTTGCAAAGGGCTCTCTTCCTAAGGTTATTGTGTTAACCAATGGACAGGTTAATTGATGTACTTGTAAAGGGTGTGGCAGGCTTGTGGACCCTTTAAGGGCTCCTTTAGCAAATATTTAACCGTTGAATTAAAAAGCTGAACAATGCTGGGAATCTTCCACTTGCCAAAAAAAAGTTGTAAGTTCTGGCAAGATTTTTTTCAAGAAGAGGACTTAAGGGCACAGGAGCAATATGGGCCCTTAAATTCAACGTTTTATATTCTATCACGAACTTTGCAACGACTTCATGTTATAATTGAGGCTTCCAATGAAGGCGTTGTTGGGACAGGAAGAAATCAAGGATTGTGAAATGTAATAGAGTGTGACAATTTGAGTCAAATATTGTTTCTGCCTCCAAAGGGCCCCCAGAGACTTCGGATTCAAAGAGCCCTTAAAGGGTTCTCTTTTTGATTTCCTTCTGAATAACCCTTTTGTCCGCTTCCCTTCAATGTCAGATCACAAAGGGTACGTTAAGGGAGACTTGGAAATGAACAATGAAAATCCAAAGGCCTACCTCGCAACAATCAAAATTATGTTCAAAATCAACTTTTTCAGACGACGCTGCTGTCAACAGTCCAAGATTCAAACAGCGTTTACAAAAAGTCGTTCAAATAACGCTTTTGGTTTGTTCAAAACAGCGATTTCTATGGAACGTTTCTTAGAATCGCTGAAATTTCTACTACTATGATTATGACGCTTATGAGACTTTACCTAATTTAATGGAGTTCCCTCATAGGGTTAACTTTGCAAAAATTTGCTCTCACATATGTTAAAAATGTAACCCTAGGGGTAAGTCCGTTAACGTTAACCTTAACATTCGGCGGCTTCCGCGCGACTACCGCCACGTAAACTGTTCTAAAAAATGACGGCAGCAAAATTCAATTGATCAAAAGTAACAAAGAGACGTCGCTGATTTTCGTTATTTGATTTAAAAAACGAAGGGGTAAAACAGAGAGAATAGAAATTTCCAATTTTCCACTTGATCAAATAAAATCAAAAACAATTTTATGGGAAACCCTTTCGAATCTGTTTTTTATCCAAAAATTAAGGGCCCATGTCCAATTGCCCTGCAATAGAGAGAGGAAGGCGACATTTCATCTTTTCGTTTAGCAATCGTTTCATATCAAAAGATGACGATTGGACATGGTCCCTTGATTCAAGACAAATTTATGGGTTGGACACCCTGCAGGGCTCACAGAGGAACCATGTCCAGCAACTAGAGGTCACACTCCGTTAGAGCTCAGACAAACAATCAGTTCCTCCAATTAACGACTCCGGAGCCATTAAGGGCCCTCCTAAAAAGACAGCTGAATCAGTTGTGCCAATTGTGGGCCCTTAACAAATTAATACTCCGCTTTCTTTCTTCTTTTTTTTTTACCTAAGTGGAAACTTTTGG